>CM040240.1:103367082-103422845 GCA_022545495.1 Chrysanthemum lavandulifolium
GGTACTTTGAATATTGAGGGCAATATTCATCTCTAGTGTGGGGGATTCTCACAATTTTATCATGTAATTATACCGCCTAATCTCCCGCTTTTGCCAAAATTTTTTTTTGGAGTAAGTGTTCTACACTTTCTCATTTGGTTATCGATCCGCCATGTCTCGAAGACAAAAGGATTGGCTAATCCAGAGCAAACGGCTCTTGGTAAAGATATCTCAAATCCGTTGACGGCTTGCAATTTGCCCAAAATTGTATGGTATTCAAATTTCACCATATCCTAAAAGTGAAGAGTTGGCTAGCCCGCAAGATTATGGCTTGTGGTAAAGGCAAAGTGGAAAAACCATAATTGGTAATCACCACCAAAGATAATATTGATAATTTATCTAAGAGTTGGCTAGTCCAGAGCAAACGGCTTCGTAAAGACAAATCAAATCCGTTGAAAGTCGGTGGTTTGCTCAAAATCACATGGTTATCTGTACCATGGTTCTTACTTGAATCGAAACATTTGGCTACTCCGTAAGTAATGGCTTTTGGTAAAGAGATTAAAATCCATTATGTTTTCTCAAATCATTGCTAGGGACTAGCAATATCTCGATGTGGGGATTGATGAGTGTGTAAATACTCATCATTTTTGTACAAAATAAATCGCAAAATCATCTCGAAAACACTAAACACTTCAAAATGATCAAAATATCACAAATCGTTGTTTTATGTGTTTTAAATGCAAAATATCAAAATCGATGAAAACATATCAAATTTGCAAAATTGCGCTTTTAGTCCCCAAGTTTCAAAAATTGTCAAAATAGTCCCCGAGCCAAAATTTCAAAGAAAAGTCACCAAAGGTCCTTTTGTAATCACAAATTGTCATATTTAGTCCTCTCGTGGAAAATCTAAAAGTTTTGAGAAATTGCAATTTAGTCCCCGAAAATCCAAAAATGTTCAAAACTAATCCTTGAATTTCACAATTGGCAATAATAGTCCTTGGATTTTGGAGATTGTCAAACAAACCCTTGGATCATAAATTCGTAGAAAGTCTGATTTGGTCCTCGGTTGAAGAATTACATATTTGGTCCCTTGTATTAATACTTTCACAAACCAACCGGACCCTATTTAATTATTACCCAAGCCCAAACAAACCCCTTGGCCCAAATCATTTACCGGTCCAATACCCCAACCCGACCAACCCAAGTGTTTAAATAATATTAACCCGCCCCTTCCCTGTCATCCCGACAATCCTGCTCCTCTCCTCCTCCTCCAAACCACCTCTTGCCACCCTACACCACCCTTTGTCTCCCCCCACCTCACCAACCATCCCACCACATTAATTACATCTCTTTCCTGTCTCTAATATCAAAAGCAGAATTTGGCGCCAAAATGAGATGAATGGCGAGGATGAGTTCTAGCCAATCAATGGCTCATATTGTTGCTTGGGAAGTGCTCGGAGGTGAGAGAAAGACTTTGGAGCTTATAAGAAGCTAAAAGGAAGCAAGAGAGGAGTTAGTTTTTAGTTTTCAATTATGCATGTCGTTTTAAATATGTATGTCTTAATTAGTTCTTAATCAGATTTTCCACTCAATTTGTATCAAACAAAGTTACCCAAGTATATTACAACTTAATTTCAGTATCAATTCAAGTCTAACTTCCATTTCCATATTTTATCTCACTGTTGAATTTCTCAATCTCAAAGTCCTATGTTACATCTGTCAGCAACTCAGTTTTAAGCTCAAACAAGCTCCAATAAGCTTGTTAAAGTTTTGTATAAGTTTACATTTACATTTCATGCAACTTTGGAAATTAGTCAACAAAAGTCAAATTTGGAGCACAAATGATGCAGGGATGATATGGTTTGATTCAGAAAGGGAAATGGGTTGAAATGGAAGCAATTGGGTGGTTTATATAGGATAGTGATCTTGGGTTCTCTGGTTTCATAATTGGCAAGCCATTGTGGCAAAGGACCTATTGTAAGTGATTTTTAAAGTTCATTGTAAACTTGGTAATTGTGGTTTGAAGTAGTTTAATTCGCTCATTAAGCAACATTTAGGCTAGTTAAACTTAGTTGGATTATTAAAAAGGTTGGTTCATTGTTTGTACCATTTAAAATTTCATAACATTCAATATAGGGGTGTTTGGATCTACTAATTTATCTGCTTTTGGGTACATTCAAGGGGTCGCTTTAGTAATATCATGTTTGTTTGGTCCATTTTAGTCCTTATCTGCCTAAGTTTATGCCCGCTAGTACTTAAAGTCAAAATTGTGGTTAAATCGCCTCATCGATTAATCGTTGGAACTTTGGACTTGGAAATCCTTGTTTTGTGTTTGGAATTCATAAACCTTGCTTGCATTAAGCTTATTACACCTTATTACATCACCATCATCTTAAAATTGGAATCAAGTTTCATTTTAGTCAATCAGTGCACTTGTTTCAAAAAGTCAAATGGGTTCAAAACTGGGTTTGAGCAGATATTGCGCTTCGTGATAGGATTCACTAAAGCTTTCTAGGGTCTGAATTTTTGTCTATAAGCAGTTGGCTAGGTGGTCTTTAAGACCTCTTATCTGGTTTTAGCTTTTGTTTGCTAAATAAGCTTGTGCATTAGTTCTAAGTTAGTCCTTTCTGCCCTGCTCCAAGCTCAGTTGATACTGAGTTTTTCTCAGTTTTATCCAAGCTTGCACAGGGCTTATAACTGCTTCTCATAGTCTAGTTTTTGGTATAATTGATCTCAACCAGGTCTAGAATAAGTTCCAATTTGAAGTTTTTAGTTTTAGCTTGATTTGTGACTTGTGCTTGTGTTTAAAGTAGGTACCCATTTCTGTTTTTAGCTTAATCTCATAATCACCAAATCTGTGTTCTTTTGTTATTCAGTAGTTTTAGCTTGTTGATTTGTTGGGAATTATATGTTTGAGTTGATAAAGACAAAAAGAATGAAACAAGAGGGACTTAATATGACAAGAAGGAAACCTACTAAAAGATGGAAGGACTTGCTTGCAATGGAAGTTTTATTATTTAGTCCTTATCCTCTAGTATATAAAGAGGACATAGGTGTAGGTTTTAATTAAGTCTTCCAACAATGTAGTCGACTAAAAGGTGTGTTTTAGCCTAGACGTTAGGGAAGAACGTCTCAGGTTTTAGATTAGTGTGTCCTAGGCGATGGTTCATTGTAAACGCCTAGGTTATTAGTTTAGTTAGTAGACGTGCTTCTATAAACGCCTAATATTTATTAGAGTATTAGTTAGTGATTGAAAACCTTGTTCAATAACAAAGTATTGTTTTGATTATTCCGTGCGTACAATATTATTGTCTTTGTTATTGATCCCTAGCCGAGCTTTTAAACGATCTTATCAATTGGTATCGAGCGGGAGCTCTTGATATAAAGTCACAAGGTTTTGGTTGTCGAGGATCGTCAAAGAAAAACTTATTCAAAAAGTCGATCAAGCGGTTCATAAAAGATAATTGTGTTCACATGGACGATGGCAACATATGGCTATTCTTAATTGAAGATTGCGATCATGTTTGTTGTTTATTCTTCAAGATTCTTATGTAGGTCGGTGCTTTTAATATTGGATATATTCTTGCATGTATTAAATCAAGATTGTGAATCCGATTTGTCGGTAATCGCATGTTTCTTCCGGGTCTCTCGTACTAGATAATGACAATAATGGTTCCCACTAATTTTGAGATATGATTCATCATACGAGGTACATGATTATTACATTGGTCTTGCGTTGTGATTGGTGTCATTGGTCAAATTAATATTCGGATGGAATATATATATTTTTTTTAGATCTGACGTGTTGGCAGAGTTTATAGGATCACGTGATGGGCTACTGTTTGAATAATATAAAACGCAAGGGATCTAATGTTTAATACAGTAACTGGTTTAATTATATGGCTTTCAAGTAAAGTACTGTCCCAAGATCTCATTGGTTTGTTTCATGTTGGGACCCACGAGTGTTAATTGACTTGTGAATTGGAGAATATTAAGTTGCACGTGGCTTTGTATTTGTTGGTACTAATCTTGTTTTTATGATATTCACGTGGGATTGTGAATATCAGTATTGCTGGTCGAATTTATTGAAAGTACTGTGGAAGTTACTCAGCATCACCGCCCACAAAGTAATCTTCTTCGATGTTCATAAAGCACTGCTATGTATTATTGGAGTTTTTTTTTTTAAAGGCACCGATGTCGGTCGATTTAAAGTACTAGTGATCGACGAGATGGAATTTTCAAGGTACAAAGAATTTTTAAATCTGCAGTTTATTTCAAAGTACTGCAGATTTTGATGAAAGTACTGCTCCTTCCCAAAGTACTGCTCATGGTTTAGTACGAGGAGATTTTTGATTTAAGGGGAAGTAGAGCTTGATTTTTGGAGACACACACAGAATGGTTATTTGGTTCACACACACAGGAAGAAATTTATGTTCTTAAAAGGATTTAAAAAGGCTCGTTATGGAGATTTATTGAAGAATTGATTACGAAGAGGATTATTTATCACTTATTTGAAGGTGAAGTAGAATTGCTTGGTTTGTGTTCTTATCATCTAGCTTGATGAATCTAGCAATGTGTGATTTTTCTTATGATGCTCTATGCACACATTGTCTATCACTGAAGGAGTTACATTGTAGTGCTCAAAGGTCTCATATAGTTGAGGATTCTTGTCAAGGGATTGCGGTCACTTATATTTGCTTCAGATAAGTATGGAGTTCCGTGGATAGTAACGATTTAAGACACAAGTTTGGGAATTTTACTTCTTCATCAAGTTTGTTATATTTGGTGTTCTTCACAAAGTGATCATTACAAGGAGCTTACGATTTTGAAGAATCAAGAAGATGGTTAACATATGGTTTTAGGAGAAGCTTATTGTTAAAAGTTTAATCATCTACATGCATCACTCAAGGGAAGTGTTTGATTTTTACCATCGTTGATCATTATTACTCTGCTAGTTGAAGTTTTCAACGTTTTGGATCCATTTTTCTTAGATGCGTAATGGTGGGCGATTTGAAGCATTGAAGTCTTAAATTGGAAGTATGATATTGGTTCGTGGTGGTCAAGATCATTATTTGCATATGTTCCTATTTAGATAATAACAAAAGGGAAGAGATGTTTGAGTGACGTGGCATGGATTAAGGGGAAGACAAAGGAAGACATACTTGTTTCATTTATGGCGAGATCCCCGATCTCAACTTCGCGCTACTTCGTCTAGGGAAGTTCGTTCAAGAATGGTTTTGTCATTATCAACTAGGGGAAGATTGTTGGGAATTATATGTTTGAGTTGATAAAGACAAAAGAATGAAACAAGAGGACTTAATATGACAAGAAGGAAACCTACTAAAAGATGGAAGGACTTGCTTGCAATGGAAGTTTTATTATTTAGTCCTTATCCTCTAGTATATAAAGAGGACATAGGTGTAGGTTTTAATTAAGTCTTCCAATAATGTAGTCGACTAAAAGGCGTGAGTTTAGCCTAGACGTTAGGGAAGAACGCTCAGGGTTTTAGATTAGTGTGTCCTAGGCGTATGGTTCATTGTAAACGCCTGGGTTATTAGTTTAGTTAGTAGACGTGCTTCTATAAACGCCTAATATTTATTAGAGTATTAGTTAGTGATTGAAAACCTTGTTCAATAACAAAGTATTGTTTTGATTATTCCACTGCGTAAATATTATTGTCTTTGTTATTGATCCCTAGCCGAGCTTTTAAACGATCTTATCATGATTTCTTTCATTTGGTCATATTTAGTATATTGAACCTTCTGCTCCAAAGTGTGGTAGCTTGTTTTGTTTATTTGTTAATCAAGTGCTTATTTCAATAAGCAATTGATTCATCGCCTCATTTTCTTCCACATAACATACTGTTTTTCCATTTTTCATAGCTTCTTAACATTATTTTAGAGTTTTCTTGAAATTTTCGATTTTTCCTAGTTGCTTTTGCTATTTTTCTTAATTTTAATTAGTTTTTAGCACTTTTAATTAGTCTTTAATACAAAAATTCGTAAAAGGTTCAAAAAATAATTTTTCAATTTTCTTAGGTTTAGATAAATATAAAAAGTAAAAAAAGTAATTTTCCAGATTTTCATAGTTCATTTTGTAATTTTTAGTAATTTAATTAGTTTTAATAGTTTAAAATTCTAGAAAATAGAAAATAATCATAAAAATACAAAATAGTTTTGAAAAGTCTATTTTGACATTTTAGACTTTTCCATTTCATAATTTTATTTTTCTAGCTTCAATTCTCATTTTCTTGTATTTTAGGTAATTATTTAATAATTAAAAATAGTTTTAATTAGATAATTAGTTTTAAAATAATTTTCTTTTTCCATAAATTTTCTTTTATCATTAGGATTGTAAAACATCATTTTCATATTTTTAGGGTTAATATTGTGTAAGTTTTACGATTTAGTCAGACGTCATGTAGATTTTAATTTCCGCTTTATAAAACATAAAAACAAAACATCATTTTAATTATAGTGATAGCGTTTATTTAATAGATTTTATCTTTTAATTTCTATTTGCATTTTAGCCTTTGTATTTTTTGATATTTCGTAGTTATAATCATAATATCAAACCTTTCGCTCAAATTTCTCGATCACTGACGCCGATTGATCCATTGCATAGCTCACGGGACATAACGACCGGGAGACTCTATACTCCCGGATCTTCATTGATTTCGTGCTTAGGCGCTTTAAGTCTATTACGACTTGACGGTTTTGCACGCATCGTGATCCTTAGACCTACTTGGACCAGCGCCATTATTGCCCTTTTTAGAGCGACGATCCTTCTTCATATGACCAGGCTTGTTACATTTCCAATAAGTCAATGCACCCTTTTTGTTGGCAAATTTATCATCACCACCTTTGAACTTTCTTTTGTTCTTGTTGTTGTTAAAATTGTTGTTAGAATTTTTGGCTCCATCTCCTTCAACCATGTTAACAGAAGAAGATCCAATTTGGTTCTTTCCTTTAGGATTATTATCAAGTTCCTGATTTCGTAATCCTTCCTCAATTCGCAGATGACTACCGAGTTGAACCAAATTTAACTCTTCCTTTTATGTTTCAAACCATGTTTGAATTCTCTCCAGAAGGAGGCGCTTTATCAATGATAATCGCAACCGAGATGGCTTCATCCATCATCAAATTATGTTGGGTATATTGTCCCGAATCCTTAACATCTCATGATATTGTTCCATGACAGTTCGTATCAACCATCTTGTAATTCATAAAATTACTCACAAGAAACTTCTTTGCAGAAGCATCTTCTGCCATGTATTTGGATTCTAGAGACTCCCATAATGCTTTTGTAGATTCAGCGTTTTGACAGATGTCAAAAAGGGAATCAGACATACCATTCAGAATGTGACCACGGCATATGTAGTCGTCGTTCTCCCACTTCATCCTCTTCCTGGTCGTATCCAAAGTTTCATTCTCGTCCCATTCCGGACTGGGTATACTCAGAACGTACACAACTTTCAGGGTGGTAAGAAGAAAGTGCATCTTCTTTTGCCAGCGACGAAAGTCATGCCCTTCAAACTTTGCCAACTTATCGAACTTGCTCGTCATATCCCTCACAGATTCTCCGTTCGTCATGATCACAGAATACTTCAATCTTTGTTAGAAAATTTGGATCACAATAATCTGAGAGTCGTATAAACACTTTTAGATTGAAGTATTTCAGTGGTTCTACCGAAATCTCAAATCGGATAAAACTCAGATTTAGAACGTGAATATGTTTTTGTATGTTATGAAACAGAACCAAAAACGAATATATGACCAATTAACCAATAGCGGTTGTAACTGCCATTGCAGTTATAATAACCGCCAAAAACAGTTAAATTTAAGGGGTAAAATACCGGAAATTTTATTTTCTAGTGCGTTGTTAACATAGCACTTTATACCAAAAAAAATTTTCCAAGCTGACCTGGACACAACCTTAATTTGGTTCTATTGAACCATCACAACCCTTCATATCATATTTGTTCATGTAGTATAAATAGGATTCTGTAATGACAGTTAAATATATCAATATTACAGTTAATAGTTAGTTACTTTCCCTCCATTTCTGTCTTTGTCTATTTCTTGCATACCACTTCTGCACACACACACTTTCTCAGACACTTACACATTTTGCCCTTCAAAAAATGGTGAACACAAACACATACCTTGAAGATAGATGGTTAAGACTGCACAAGAAAGGATTTGGCCATTCTAATACGCTGAAGCCGGATACTCTAAGATTTTAAAATTCTGTTGAAAAAAAAGGATACTAGTTTTTGGCAAGTGAATGGTGATCAAGATCGATTTTGTAACCTTTTTTATTTCGGGTTTGAGTTTGCGAATATATGTGAAAACTTATGATGAAATGTGAAAAAAGTACGTAAAGTATTCTGATAAGTATCGTGAATTCGATAACTTTGCAAGATCGGTGATGTTGCCGATTAAGGTTTTAATTTTGTAGGATTGTATGTTGTGTGTATGAACAAAAGCATAACAGTGTGTGTGCAAAAGATGTAAAACTACTTAGAACTCGATATGCAATAATGTATTCAACCTACTAATTAATATGCTTGAAAACATGCAAACAAGAGATTTTGTAGAATAAGTTTGCAACAAAATGGTCTATCCAGATGAAGTCTTTTACATTCAACAACGTTAAACTTTCAATTTTGAATTTGCACTACCTAGCAGCCTAAGCTTATTGGCGGCTCAAGAACTACACAACACCACCCACATATACACCCTAAATTCGCAGTTAATATAGAGTAACCTTGGGTAGGTAGTTAGTCTTTTCACATTGTATAAATACAAAATGAAAAAAATAATACAAATGAGGGTATTTTTACTTTTGGGTCTATGTTCTATAGAGTTGTCCCGTGATGGTAGCCCCGTAGGTGACATGTAACGAAACGGATGTCATAGCTTAAGATATGTCTTCATGTCCCTTTAATCATAGTGTTACAGGACTCATTACGGCCGTCGAAGGGTCAGTGACTCAGTTCCCTTTTTTTCTCTTTGGAGCTATGTGAGTAGCATAACAAAATGCCAGATTTTAACAAGATTTACTTATATGTTGTCTAATTCAGATCCCAACAATTAGCCACAAAGTTCTCAAAATTTTCATCAAACGCTTGTGGCGCTCCCAACACTACCACCTTTACTATACGCCTTGAACAATGATTTCATTTTCAGATTAGCAACATCAATGTGAAACTGATGTAGTACTAAAAACGAGATAAACAAATTAGGCATGTTGATTCACACGAATACTAGGAACAATTCTTCCAACTATCGTTGATTCAAAAGAATACCGATAAATAGAGCAAATCCGGCAAAACTCTCAAAATTAGACTTTTCATATATCATTTAACTGAAAACTGAAATGGGCCTAAAAAAAACGGGCTGAGCGCTAGCCCACAAACAAAACTAGAAAAAAACATAAAAGTGCAAAATACTTCTAAAATAGGGCATTTGGGGCCCGAAAGTTCCGTAAACCGATGTCTTCAGTTTACCACAACGTGCTCCTCGTTCCAAGCTTCAATTTGACTGGTAATGGGCCTGAAACGAAGTCCCGTAGCCCAAGTTATGCCCATTTTAGTGAAAAAAAAAAATTTATCATACAATCTTGGGCTTTCAGAAACAAAAGGGCCCGTTCCTCCACACTTGGGCCTGCATCAGAAACATGTTTTATGCAAGAACATGGAATTGCTTTGTAGTCTTAGTTTGGGGCTCATCAGATTCAGTTGAGCTAGGGGTGTTCATGGGTTGGGTAATACCCGAATAAATCGAAAACCGAAACCGAACCGAACCGAAACTGAACCGAACTCGTAACCGAACCGAATTTGTCAAAACCAAACCGAACCGAATTAAATATTCAGTTTTCGGTTGGGTTATGGTTTTAGCAATCCGAACCGAAAACCGAATTTAAATAAATATATATATTTTTTATATATTTATATATAAAAAAATTAAAACTCTTTTAAATAAAACATTTTTTAAGCTTTAATATTTTTTTTCTCTAAAAACCTATATAAATAAATGAATAAATAATTAAATTTATGTAATTCGGGTTATTCGGTTCGGTTTTCGGTTATGGGGGTTCGGTTTTTGGTTATTCGGTTCGGTTTTCGGTTCGGTTTAATCAATTTAAGTTCGGTTCGGTTCTCGGTTATACTCAGAAAAAAAAATTAACCGAACAAACCGAACCGAACAAACCGAACAACCCGATAACCAAACCGGTGAACACCCCTAAGTTGAGCTATTCTGTGTATTTTTGTTTCACATGGACAATATAATTATTGCATCAAAGAATTGTATGAAATTAGTATTAGTATTATTTTTTTACTTTATTTTCTTTTTAAAATGGCATTTCTAACCTCTTTAGGATGATAAACAATCGTGTATGGCCACATCTGGCATTTCTAACCTCTTTAGACAGAGGTCCAAGTTAATAACATACGTTATAGTTAAATGGCTTGTATGACGTTTGTATTTTTTAGTTTTTTGTTAGTTTTTAATAGAAAATTTTGCCGTTAAAAAAATGTTTATTTTTCTAACATAGAAATGCTTGTTGAGTAGTTGTTGGTCTAGTTGATGCCCATTTCTTTCCGCAACCCCGTTTTGCTTAAGTGATTTAACAACAAAGGCCCTCGGTTATCCACCCTTTTCGCAGTTGTGACTTGTGATTGCATACCAAATTGGTTCTCTTTCACGAAGACAAAGCTATGTTATGATATTCGGGTCCTTACGTTAACTTCTTTTTAGTGAAGGGAAAGGGTTAGAGTGCTAGGTGTGGGGAGAATCGTCGCTCGCCGTGGCCGACGTGGCGTCTCGCCGTGGCTCGCCGCCACACCGGCGTCGCCCGTCGTGGCTCGCCGTGAGATCCAAAATCGTCGGGACGACGAATGAAGGTAACTGACAAGCATTGATTAAATATTGGATTTAATATTGTTGTGTGTGTTTGTAGTGTGTGTTTTAGTGTGTGTGTGCAGGTAAAATGAAGAAGAAAATCTATTTTTTTTTTTTTTTTTTTTTTTTTGACTAGAACTGGGCCTCTTTGTTGGACTAGAATTGGGGTGGTTTTGTTTTAAACACAGCCTCTTTGTTTACATATATGTGTTTTTTTTTTTTTTAATTTATAACTTTTTTAAATATTTTGTTTTGTATTTTATTTTAATAAATGAAGTTAGTTTATTTGAAAATTGAATAAAAAAATAAAGCCAGTAGTGGTACTAAACGAAGAGGTTGAGGTTTGTATGAGTGAGGAGGGGTTTGTTGTGGTTAGTTGTGAAAATGAGATCTTGATGTGGCGAGGTGGTAGACGATGAGGCTGAGAACATTATATGATACCCAAGACTTAGGGTGTGTTTGATTGCCTCTTAATGACATCATTCAACGTTGATTCTTAAAAACTAAATCGGACAGCATGTTTGATAATTATAAAATTTGTCACTGAATGACAAATAATGGGCTGAGCGATTTTGCTTAGTAAGGCACACTAAACGATACAGTAGACTGCATATTTACCAAAATACCTTTTACATCTCACGTTTCCTACCCACGTGGATCTCCTATGCCAAATATTTAACTTAAAAGAAGTAAAGAATCATTACAGATATCACACTTTTATTCTTTATATATTAAAATAATATTTGATGGGGCAATGTATTTGGTCATATATAATTATATATCCGGTGGTAAATTATTATGAATCTATTTAGCAGTTAAAATAAATATATGATAAAATTACTTTTATTTGTGTTAACTTGTTTGGTTCATATCCATTTTGTATACTACGAGTGTTACAAATGAACATTATTTATATATCAACATATTTTGATTAGTATGTAATGATATAAAGGGTTAAAATGGTCATTTTCTTTTACTCAAAAAAGTGAAGTCAATTATTTATCAAACAATTATTTTCATTCAGAAACGTTTTCACTCAGCATCTTTGAATTATTCAGCATCTTTGATTCGTTCAACGCTAAATAATACAGTTTTATCAAACAGCCCCTTAGAGTTTTACAACTATATTGGGAGTTGGTAAGGAAAAAATGAGTCAACACCATTTTTGGAGATTTGGTCTTATCATATCTTTGAATGCGTCAACACCAAACACCACTATTTTTAACAGGATGAATTTTGACATTAAGTAAAAGTGTTTGACCAAAGGTCTCCACAATCATGTACTATATATTTAACTAGACTTTGAGTGTTTGTGGTTAAGAAAGTCAATATGTAAAGAAGGTATGTGGCAAGCCTCATGGTCAACGACCAGGATATCAATGAGATAAATGGGTTATAAAATTACTATATAGTTGAAAACAGGGACGGAGCCAGGCGGGATATCGGTCACGCTCATGACACCCATGATTTTTTCAACGTGAATATAATTTTAAGAAAAATTCATCGATTTTTCTCAAACGATATTAAATGATCCCGGTCCATCGAAATGTGCTTTTATTTCTATTTAGTTAACATCATAAACTCTATTATATTACGGTTGAAAAATTTTTGTGCATCCGATCATATTTGTTTCTGGCTCCGTCCCTACTTGAAAACCAATTTCTTGTTGTGTGAACGGTGAAGAATTAGGTGAATAAGTTTAGAAAAGTTTACTCAGAGAGAATTATAAAATACAAAAAATTATTAATTAATTATTTGGCTTCACATAACATAATCTACAAATTATTAGTTAATTACAGAGTATTTGGCTTCAGATAACATAACCAACTTCTTGTTGTGTGAATGATTTCATTTTCTTATTAGCAACATCAACAGTGAAGAATTAATAACCCGTTTAGTTTATAGATGGGTTTATGATTAGGATTTGAATTTAAATTTGGTTTAGAATTTTGATTAAATTTGAAGTAGAAGAAATAAAATAATATTTAAAAATATATTATATATTAAAATAAAAATAAAAAATGTTATATTAATATTGATGGTAAAATTAAAAAAAAAATGAGAGTGAGAAACTAATTGATCCCACACTTTTATCATAAAACCCATTAAACGCTCATCTTTAATACATCCTTTAATATTTGGTGTACCAATCTAAACCTAAATCCTAAAAAATGTTTTCAACTTTTAAACTCAAAACCCACCGCAACACCTCAAACCAAACGGGTCATTAAATCTTTAAAAACTATCTATCATGGTGTCATAGTGATGGACTGATGTCCGGTAAATTATTTCATATGCCGACACCCTACATATTACAATGGGTTGGGTTATTTTGACCTCCCTATTTTTTAGATTGACCCTCTATTATTTTGAAAATTTGTTATTTTTTTATTTTATAATTTTATTTATATCAAAAACTATAAACCCGAAAATACTGAACAAGAAATATAAAGTTTAATAAATCAACGCTTAAACCCTGTGAAATACGAATGGCCGTACCGACAAAAACCTGTTGTATTGGAAAAAGTGGGGGATAAAGGGAATATTCCCATATGATATATGGGGGTTCCAATAGTACAACCCATTACAATTTTCATTCTTTTGTTGACTTTCATTGTCCATGCCCTTCTTTTTAGACATTTAAATCTTATACAGTATCTTCGAGTTTAGGTTGGATATGATTCATTGACAATTTTTTCCCCTCAAAAGTGGTTTTTAAGTTCATATATCATTTGGTTATTTAAGATGGAAATTGGCACGCACACTATTTTTATTGATAAATACACTATAATGTACAAACTATATATCATATTGTACAAGACTGTAATGTACAAACTGAATGCATCAAAAGAAGTGGTGTGCATATCACCCTCTATTCAAGATATATAGAGGTGTTGATGTAACTTTTTTAATTATTCCGGTAATCATGGTTTCCAACTAGTCACAAGGTTTAAGTCCATCACCACACATACGCGTACACGATATGATCATCTGGTCTTGAGAAGGTTGACGTAATCGCCAATATTGTTTGCACCAAACATAGAATTCACATGAGACCTTTTGCACTTTAGTGATTATGTTATGTCTATATAGTAGCGATTACATAAGAATCATAATCCCCATCGCAAACAAAACACTCAACTCACACAATCCAACTCACATAGAGTTGTAACAATACAATTTTTCTCATTTTTGAATAAAAGTAATTCTTCCGTCATACTTAACATGAACAAAAATAACATTATATGTAACGCCCGACCCACCAGGTAAAGGAATCACAAGAATGGTGTCATATCAAAGCAAAACATTCATAACCAAAAGAAAATTCTCATCATAAATGCGGAAAATAATCCAAGTCAAAATGACTTCAATACATAGGTCCCAGTGAAGCATAAAAACTTCAAACATAATATCCAAATAAAATAAGTCTAAATGGTATCATAAGAAAATCAAAGCTAAATCTCTAAGGTAAGTCCCTCAAGCACTCATCCCAAAGCAACCCGACCCAATGCTTAGATACCGCCATGGAAGAAAAGAAAAGTGCGGTGAGCTTCAAAAGCCCAAAGAATGATATGAAAGCAAAAGCTAAAACTAAACGATAACGGATATGAAATAAAGTGAATGAGCTATACAAAATCTTTATCATTTTCAAAACATAAATCATAATTCAAAAGAAATTTATAGTCAACTACCACGAGCCCGTAACTTATATCGATCACATTCATATTCACAAGGCAACATTTTGTGGGAGACCTACCAGAGTTATGAAGGACGCACGCACGCAACATCAATCATCGATAACATATAACATATAATGATAATGCATCTAGGATGCATCCATACGCCCTTCCTACATATTCAAAATATGCTTCACCATCTAGAGACGTGGCGAACATCACTCTCATCGCCCTAGAGTCATATCGAGGCGCATCATCGATACGGACATGGAACCCCATGACTAGTTAAATATTTGGCTCGGTGTCAAACTATCTTAGGTCAAATCGAATGTCATAACCGATACGGATCATATTTTATCGTAAAATCATTCATGTTTCCAAAATCATAGTTTTCATATCGATAGTTCAAAATCATATGTTTCATAATTCGAAATCAAAGTTCGGATAAGCAATAGCTCAAACAAATCGATTTGGGATTCATAGCAAAGGCTTAGGAAATCCTAATACGAAAGAAAACATTAAGAGAAACCTTTATCGAAAAGGTCGGAATATCATATTTTATTCCAATGCAAAGATCGAAAAGCGTAAAGACGAAAACAAAGGATTACTCCTCTTCACGTAACCTATAGACATTAACGTCGTCAAGTTATTAATGATTCCATACTCGCCAAAATGATCTTTTAACATTTAGTATTCATAATTAGTAATCTTTATACTTTAGGGTTTTATTAATGAGTTTTAAGTATTTTATAATCAATGTTGTGGATTAGGGTTTGTTATATCATTTATTAAAGTCTAGGTTAAATGAGAAAATAGTTTATACGTTATAACTCACACATGAAATAACACTTACTATATTTAGTTCAAACCCTAATATACTCTCATTTATGTTCTAGGGTTTCTTACTCTTTAATATCTCATTAATATGTATTCATTTTACATGTTACGTCTTAATAACTCTCCACTTAACCTAATACTTAATTAATAACCTTCTTTACGTTTACCCTTATCATACACGTTTATGATTTCATGTGAACATACATTATTAGGGTTTTGTATACTTCATACGCTTTACTCATAAAACTAGGGTTTTATATTTACGTAACCTTTACTTATTAATTACATGTCTAAATCTCATGTACACTTATTTAGTTCACCTAGGGTTTCGGCTAGCATGTTTTATCCAAGTCCTAGCTCATCTAAACGCTACATATTCAAGTTACATGTTTTAAACCTCATTCGAAAACTCATGCATGCCTCGCCTCACCTCATGCATGTCTCGGCTCACCTTAACTCAACATATACGTGACCCGATTCAATATTACTTATCACTATACACGCTCCTTATTAATTACAAGGTTAAAATAAATTAGGGTTTCTTGTTTTCTTGATTACCACCTCTCGCCCCAAAACAAAAGAAAAGAAACGCGACAAATCAATTATATCTCGACATATACATGCAAGGTACGTTAAAGGAAGATGAATAAACGTTATACCTTCACTTGAATAAGAAAAATCGACACCAAGGGTGTGTTGGGAAGCTCTCGGCCGAACAAAGGAAAAAGAAAAGGAGAGGCAAAACTAGGGTTCCAATTTAATGATTATGTGTTATATTTATAGTTATAGAATTTGAGTTTGATTAGGAAAGTGTTTGGGTTTGGGTTGGTTCCAACCGGTCACAAACAAACACCCCTATGGGCTTCGGCCCTTTGATCCCACGACACAAAACAAACGCCCCTCGTTGGGCTTCTCTTGTCCTCGGCTTGGCGCAAAAACAAAACAAAAGACACGAGTCCAACAAACAAACAAACGGCCCAACTTATTAGCGAAACATATACGTCCTTCGTCGTACCAAAGTCATCCACGAAATTATATTCGTTAAGTTTTTATTTATTAGGTTTTTAATTTCAGAATTTATTATAAACGTGTTTTACGTATTTTATCATTCTCGCCCAAGGGTATTTTCGTCTTTATATAAGTTTCGATTTTCGGTTTTACAACTCTTCCTCTAAAAAAAATTTTCGCCCTCGAAATTGAAATGAAACGGAAACAAAACGATAACGAAACGAGAACATACCGAACTATTCAAAGAAATGAGGATAACTAGCTCGATTGACTCTTCGGTCTCCCAAGTAGCCTCACGCCTGGGTGATTTTTCCAAAGAATCTTAACGAACGGAATGACTTTACTTCATGACTCTTTCTTGTCTTTCCAAAATAGCTTCTGGTTCTTCAGGCAAAGACATATCGGATCGAATCTGATCAAACGGATACGAAGCAACGTGTAATGGATGATAATTGTATCCTCTTAGGAGAGATACATGGAACACATCATGAACATGCGATAACTGAGGCGGAAGTGCCAAACGATACGAAACTTCTCCTATACGTTCCAGAATTTCAAACGGACCAATGAATCGAGGACTAAGCTTGCCCTTGATTCCAAAACGTTTCACACCTCTAAACGGCGAGACTTTCAAAATACACGATCACCAACTCGAAATTCTAAATCACGACGATGCTTATCGGCATAACTTTTCCGACGAGACCTAGCCTCCTTCAACTTCTCTCTAGCAATGCCTACTTTCTCATTAGTGATCTCAATCATTTCCGGACCTTCATTAGACGCTCACCTACTTCATCCCAACAAGTAGGTGATCTACATTTCTTCCATAAAGAAGTTCAAACGGTCGCTTTAATACTAGCATGCCAACTGTTGTTGTATGCAAACTCTACCAAACACAAATATTCATCCCACCGCCACCATTCCAAAGCACAAGCCCTTAGCATGTCTTCTAAAGTCCGAATGGTCCTCTCGATCGACCATCCGTTTGAGGATGAAATGCCGTACTAAAATTAAGTCGAGTACCCCAAGCTTTTGCAAACCCTTCCAAAACGAGAAGTAAAACGCGATCCCTATCTCGACACAATAGCCGCTTGAGTACCATGCGCCTAACTATCTCTTGTCAAAATCTCGCGCCAATCACGATACCATAATCCTTTCTAATTGGTAAGAAATGAGCGATTTGGTTAGTCGATCAACAACCACCCAAATCGCATCATGCTTCTTCTTAGTAAGAGGTAGTCCAACACAAAATCCATAGATATCTTATCCCACTTCCATGTCGAATATCCAATGGTTGTAACGATCCACTAGCTCTTTGATGTTCGATCTTCACTTGTCGACAAATCATACACTTCGATACAAATGTCGCTACATCTTGTTTCATGCCGCTCCACCGTAAATATCGCTTTCAAATCCCTATACATCTTGGTAGAACCGGGATGGATAGTGAAAGGAGAACTATGAGCTCATTATAACTTTCTCAATGGCACTTGATCATTGGGAACGCAAAGCCTATCTTCATACCATACAATTCCGTCGTTATCAACTTTAAACTCCGTCTCGCTTACCTTCTTCAACATTCTCGAGCTACGCCCTACGCCGTCATCTTTCTGAGCTTCCTTAATTTGCGATAAGGTTCGACTCCACCTTCATACTAGCCCAAGATCCATCATAACCTCGTGCGCACAACTCAACATCCAAACGCTCTAAGTCACGAATAATCTTAGGCTCAATCTCAATACTTGCAATCATACCGATTTCCGCTAAGTCACACAAGAATCACATTAGCCTTACCAGATGGTACCGAATGTTAGTGTCATAATCCTTAAGAAGTTCTAACCATCTTCTTTGTCTCATATTGAGTTCCTTTGAGTGAAAATATACTGAGACTCTTATGGTCGGTGAAAATATCACACGCTCTCCATACAAGTAATGTCTCCAGTTTTCAATGCAAACACCACAAGAAGCTAACTCAAGGTCATGAGTTGGGTAATTCTCCTCATAAGGTTTCGATTGTCTTGAAGCGTGGCTATCACCTTACCATGTTGCATCAAGACACACCCAATCCTTTCTTAGATGCATCGCTATAGATTTGATATCCTCCGTAACCGTATGGAAGAGTCAAAATAGGAGCGAAACCAATCTCCGCTTTCAATTCTTCAAAACTCTTTTCTCTTTCATCCGTCCACACGAACTTTTCACCTTTCCTCATCAATTGGGTTAACGGCAAAGCTAAACGAGAGAAACCTTCGACAAAACGTCGATAATATCCAAAGAAGTCCTAGAAAACTCGACCAACATCGTCGAGGTCTTGGCCACTTAGCGATAGCCTCAACCTTAGACGAATCCATGGTTATACCATCACCGACACGATATGACCAAGGAAAGCGACTTGTCTTAACCAAAATTCACACTTCGAGAATTTGGCGTACAACTTCTTCTTCCTCGTAATCTCCAAAACTATCCGGAGATGTTGCTCATGCTCCTCTTCGCACTTAGAGTAAACTAAAATGTCGTCGATGAAAACAATAACGAACTTATCGAGAAATTCATGGAAAACACGATTCATCGTGTCCATAAACACAAAGAGCGCATTGGTCAAACCAAAAGGCATAACGAGAAACTCATAATGACCATATCCGTACGAAACGGCGGTCTTAGGAACATCTTGCTCCTTCACACGTGAATCGATGATAACCGATCTCGATCAATCTTAGAAAAGAACTTAGCTCCTTGCGCTTGATCAAACAAATCGCTCATGCGTGGAGAGGATAACGGTTCCGAATAGTAATACGGTTGAGTTCGCGGTAGTCGATACATAGACGCATACTTCCATCCTTCTTCTTCACAAACAAAACAGTGCACCCCATGGAGAAACACTAGGTCGAATGAATCCATTATCTATCATCTCTTGCGCTTGTTCCTTCAACTCCTTCGCCTACAAAGCCATACGACACGGAGCTTTCAAATCGGTTTAGCACCGTGAATCAACTCAATGCTAAACTCAACTTCTCGAATGGAGGAAGTCCAGGAGTTCATCGAAAACGCTGAATTCAAACAACCGAAGATTACCAATGTTAGGACTCTCCAAAGATGTGTCCTTAACAGATGCCGAAAACCTTGACACCCATGAGCAATCATGGTCCGTGCCTTCATAGCAGTAAATGAACTTAACAGATTTGAGTGGTTTAGAACCATAATAAACGAATTTAGGATGTTTTACGCTCCAAAGATCACAGCTTCTAGCATAGCAATGATGGAAGCTCTATGATAAGCCAACCAATCCATGCCTAGAATGATATCAAAGTCGACCATATCGAGAGGATACAGATGTGCATGGCGAATCGATCATCAAAACGAAGAGGACACTTAACGATTTATGATCAATGATCATGTGACTTTTCATAGGCGAGATATCGATAAGTGATTCGTTAGTGGTTGTGGTTTCATATTTAGTTTCTTAGCACATGTGATGGATATGATGGAGTGTGGCGCCGTGTCAAATAAAACGAAGATGAATAATCATCAATGAAAAGAGTTCCGTAATGGTACTCAAGTATGCTCCGCCGATTCCGAGTAGTAGCATAGACACGTCCAAGAGTAGGTGGCGGCTTGGTATAGTTTCCGTGAATCGCCGGGTTCCTCTTAGGGCAATCCTTGATCTTGTGAGTAGTAGATCCACAAGAGAAACATCCACCAGCGGCCTTGAAACACGGTCCGGATGAGCCTTTCCACAAGTAGTACAGATAGGTGGGGAGGCAAAACTTCACCGTCTCTTCACGACCAGTAAGATCCTCAAGCACGACCGATTCGATCCTCGAGTCGATCGATCTTTGTTGTAACGCCGGTTATTGTTGCTCGATTCGACGATCATTTCCATTCTTACCAGCCAGCTCTGCTATCCTCGACCCTACCTGTGGGCGCCTAGTGTCCACATTCCTTCCCGATCGACCCACCGATCATAACTCTTATCCCTTGTCCCTCGAATCATAACTCCCGCCAAGATTTCTTTATACTCATTACTTTGAGTCTTACCTTGAATCCGATCACCATCGCGATTACGCTTGTTGTAACTCGAACCTCATGAAAGATCTCAATGTTACGAGTGCATCATTGCAGCCGACACATCCTCATAGTCGCAGTTAAGCGATCGGTCCAACACCCACTTCTTCATCCCCATTTGAAATGCTTAGCTTGGCGCCTACCATCTCCAAAGAATCGCTCCAACAAAGCTTACCAACCTCATAAACCTACTCATGTACTCATTGAGTTCTCATTATCAAACCGGTAGATCGCTCGATAATCCTCTCATACCTTTGTCGCTCGCATCGTGAAGTAACTTATAGAAGATAGTCCAAACTCCGTCCCAAGTACAAGTAACAATGAAAGCATCTCCTCCTCGTGCTTGTTTCAATGCTTTCCACCAATTTAAAGCATCACCTTCCAACTTAAACGCAGCCAAACGAGTCTTAAACTCGCCTCCACAACCCAAGACTTCAAACAACTTTCAACATGAGTGATCCACCTCGGCTTCGAGGGAGTAGCGGCGAAGCTAAACGAAAGAGGCTTGAGCTTCAAACGCTCGAGCCAAGTGTGAATGCCTACGGGTTGATTTCCTCCACCACTACCCGGCACCATTCGACACGGATGTTATTGATCACTGCTCCATCATCTCGTGTAGTCAAACCAGGAAAAGAGAGTTGAGAGCATTCGCAATCGCAAAGATCCATGTTAACAACATCATCGCCTCCATCCGCGCCACCAAGAGTAATGAGTTCGAACCATCTAAACGATATTCAAACGATTAGCAAAATGAACAAAGATGAGATACGAAATGGAAGTTCGCAGAAGGAAACCTAAGTCTACCCAATCCTCACGTGTCAAATCTTAACTCTAAGGGATAACTTAAGGTTCTTATGTTCACGTGTCCCGACTACAAGTCGTAAACTGGCTCGATACCATAAATTGTAACGCCCGACCCACTGTGGTAAAGGAATCACAAGTAATGGTGTCATATCAAAGCAAAACATTCATAACCAAAAGAAAATTCTCATCATAAATGCGGAAAATAATCCAAGTCAAAATGACTTCAATACATAGGTCCCAGCGGAAGCATAAAAAACTTCAAACATAATATCCGAAATAAAAATAAGTCTAAATGGTATCATAAGAAAATCAAAGCTAAATCTCTAAGGTAAGTCCCCTCAAGCACTCATCCCAAAGCAACCCGACTTCCAATGCTTAGATACCGCCATGAAGAAAAGAAAAGTGCAATGAGCTTCAAAAGCCCAAAGAATGTGATATGAAAGCAAAAGCTAAAACTAAACGATAACGGATATGAAATAAAGTGAATGAGCTATACAAAATCTTTATCATTTTCAAAACATAAATCATAATTCAAAAGAAATTTATAGTCAACTACCACGAGCCCGTAACTTATATCGATCACATTCATATTCACACAAGGCAACATTTTGTGGGAGACCTACCAGAGTTATGAAGGACGCACGCACGCAACATCAATCATCGATAACATATAACATATAACGAGATAATGATCTAGGATGCATCCATACGCCCTTCCTACATATTCAAAAATATGCTTCACCATCCGAGACGTGGCGTAACATCACTCATCGCCTCTAGAGTCATATCGAGGCGCATCATCGATACGGACATGGAACCCCATGACTAGTTAAATATTTGGCTCGGTGTCAAACTATCTTAGGTCAAATCGAATGTCATAACCGATACGCATCATATTTTATCGTAAAATCATTCATGTTTCCAAAATCATAGTTTTCATATCGATAGTTCAAAATCGATGTTTCATAATTCGAAATCAAAGTTCGGATAAGCAATAGCTCAAACAAATCGATTTGGGATTCATAGCAAAGGCTTAGGAAATCCTAATACTGAAAGAAAACATTAAGAGAAACCTTTACCGAAAAGGTCGAATATCTCATGCCTTATTCCAATGCAAAGATCGAAAAGCGTAAAGACGAAACAAAGGATTACTCCTCTTCACGTAACCTATAGACATTAACGGTCGTCCAAGTTATTAATGATTCCATACTCATCAAAATGATCTTTTAACATTTAGTATTCATAATTAGTAATCTTTATACTTTAGGGTTTTATTAATGAGTTTTAAGTATTTTATAATCAATGTTGTGGATTAGGGTTTGTTATATCATTTATTAAAGTCTAGGTTAAATGAGAAAATAGTTTATACGTTATAACTCACACATGAAATAACACTTACTATATTTAGTTCAAACCCTAATATACTCTCATTTATGTTCTAGGTTTCTTACTTTAATATCTCATTAATATGTATTCATTTTACATGTTACGCCTTAATAACTCTCCACTTAACCTAATACTTAATTAATAACCTTCTTTACGCTTACCCTTATCATACACGCTTATGATTTCATGTGAACATACATTATTAGGGTTTTGTATACTTATACGCTTTACTCATAAAACTAGGGTTTTATATTTACGTAACCTTTACTTATTAATTACATGTCTAAATCTCATGTACACTTATTTAGTTCACCTAGGGTTTCGCTAGCATGTTTTATCCAAGTCCTAGCTCATCTAAACGTTACATATTCAAGTTACATGTTTTAAACCTCATTCGAAAACTCATGCATGCCTCGTCCTCACCTCATGCATGTCTCTACCACCTTAACTCAACATATACGTGACCCGATTCAATATTACTTATCACTATACACGCCCTTATTAATTACAAGGTTAAAATAAATTAGGTTTCTTGTTTTCTTGATTACCACCTCTCGCCCCAAAACAAAAGAAAAGAAACGCGACAAATCAATTATATCTCGACATATACATGCAAGGTACGTTAAAGGAAGATGAATAAACGTTCTACCTTCACTTGAATAAGAAAAATCGACACCAAGGTGTGTTGGGAAGCTCTCGGCCGAACAAAGGAAAAAGAAAAGGAGAGGCAAAACTAGGGTTCCAATTTAATGATTATGTGTTATATTTATAGTTATAGAATTTGAGTTTGATTAGGAAAGTGTTTGGGTTTGGGTTGGTTCCAACCGTCACAAACAAACACCCTATGGGCTTCGACCCTTTGATCCCACGACACAAAACAAACGCCTCGTTGGGCTTCTCTTGTCCTCGGCTTGGCGCAAAACAAAACAAAAGACACGAGTCCAACAAACAAACAAACGCCCAACTTATTAGCGAAACATATACGCCCTTCGTCAGACCAAAGTCATCCACGAAATTATATTCATTAAGTTTTTATTTATTAGGTTTTTAATTTCAGTAATTTATTATAAACGTGTTTTACGTATTTTATCATTCTCGCCCAAGGGTATTTTTGTCTTTATATAAGTTTCGATTTTGGTTTTACATTATAACCGATTAAGATATAAATTTGAGAAGAGTTATTTTACATACCAAACTTTTCTTACATACCAAGTGACTCATCTTCACCATTCATTTAAAAAGAAATCAATGGTTGAGATTAAAACATTTTATTATTTCACCTATTTTTATAATTTAAATATCTCTTAAACCGTTAATCGTTAAGTGAAAATATTTACATATCGCGACGAAGATTTAATTATCTTTCTATAGGCAGGCACTTTGATATACTTTCGAAAAAGAAAAAAAAACTCATTTTTCACCTTTTTCGTTATTTTTCCTTTTTACGTTCTTTGAAATTTACATAAAAATCATATATGATAAAACACTAAATTGAATATCACATATGATATTAGTGTTAAATCATATATGATATTACACTAATATGTAATATCATATATGATATTACACTAATATCACATGTGATATTACATATCATATATGATACTACACTAATATCACATATGATATTCAAATTAAGATTTTATCATATATGATTTTCAATGCAAATTTCAAGAACGTAATAAAGCGAAAAACTTAAAAGAAAGGTGAAAATACGAAAAAAATTTTTGTCGAAAGTATATCAAAGTACCTATCTGTAGAAAGATAATTAAACGCTCGTCAGAATAATGATATTTTTTTCGCTTAACGATTAACGGTTTGAAAGATATTAATATCGAAAAAAATGATGAAAGTGGGTTTTAAAATTGTTAGATTAATCTCATCCAATGATCAAATAAAATAGAGGGTGGAGATTGATCCCTAGATGTAAATAATCTTTGTCTCAAACGATCTTTATCTATAAATTTATCTAAACAATTGTATATAATATACATTCATGGACCCGCTATCTTGCACTTTGAATAGTAACAACACTGCTAAGGTAACAGTTTATGTTAAAACTTTGTTTATAAGTTCTACATCTATATAATATAGCAAAATTTGTAACAACAGTCAACTTATGATTCTGAGTTATACCACTATACCAGTAACAGTCTATATTAAAACTATATTAGTTTAGGGCGAGCATCAAGGTTCAAACCCGAACCGGACCGACAAACCGACCGAACCGACAAAAACCGAGCCGATCCGACGGCCCGTCGGTTCGGTTTCAGTTCGTGTTTACATGTTTTCGGTTTGGTCGGTTCGGTTCGCCCAAACCAGAAAAACATACCTAAATACACCTAAACCGAACCGAACCGACGGACGACATTAAATCGAACCGACCCGACGGCCCGTCGGTTCGGTTTCGGTTTAGGTTTTTATGAATTTCGGTTTCCGGTTTTGTCGGTTCAGGTCAATTTTATACCGATGCTCAGCCCTATATTAGTTGGTAAGCTCTAAGGTAGCTTATAATTGTAATTTACTGTTTTACAAAATTTTAACTAACATTAGTACTCAGTAACTCACCATTTCAATTTGTCAATTAAATGTAGAAAGGTTAATGAGAAAACAAAGGTTTTATTAGATTTTTTATAAAAAGTCATGGCCTGATCGGGATTATCAAAACAGGTTAACCTAGGTCAACGAAAAACCAGTAAAGAAAAAACTCGGTCACATTTAATCCGATATCCAAGCCGGTTCTTGGTTGAACCGGCTAGGTCAACCCGAGTTTAAAACATCGGAAGAAAACATACCAGAATTAAGACTATCTTTATCCCCGAGACGGCAACCGGTTGGTGGGGCTACATCGTACTTTTTATTAATATTAAACAAGCAATACATAAAGTGAATGATGAATTGGTCGTTTCACAACCATGGGTTCTTAACCTATTTCTACCACACGTCACATTTTCAATGGATTATATTTATTTTTCTAAATGTTTTTATTTATATTATTATTATTACTTTGTATTATTATACAATTTAAATGTTTTTTTTTAAATAAAAATTATATCAATAATTTTAGTTTTCAATTCTCTATAAATATGGTCCAATATCAACATATTTTCATCCGATTCTGATTTTTAATTTCTTCATGTTTTGTAATTTCATTTTCTAATGAAAACGATTTTATTTGAATTAAAACCTAAAAATATAAAGTGATTTTTTTAATCAAACCGTTTCTTGTTTTAGATATATACTTATAAAGTAAATATTTTATTAAATATATAGTTTATAAAAACTTTAAGTAATTAAATTGAATATAAAAATAATATTATATGTTAGGTTGGGTTGTTGATAAATGGTAAAAAAAATATAGATTGGTTAGATGATTGGTTATTTGGTGGAAGAAAGAAAATAATATTTTATTAAGAGATTGGGTTATGATGGGTTGTTAATAAAGATAGTCAAGTGCAGAGACATGAGACTCGTTGAATAACATTACTTAGAAAATAAAAAGTTAGTGGTCATCACTTTTTAACATTATTCCAATAAGCAAAACACTCAAATCCACACATTTGTTTTCTTTATTTTACATGGGGTTTGGTAGATTACCCTCATCAACCAAAAGAAAAAGTCTCTCTCCATTTTATAAAAACAAAATTTCTCTGTTTTTGTTCATCAACTCTCATTTTCATTTTCAATCCCCATGGCTTCATCATGTTTATCAAAATCCAAGAAACTAATCACTCATAGCCTCAAATTCAACAAATCTTTCTTATCACCCTTCATTAACAACACTTCTATCATTACTAACTCTCAACTTAATCATCACCATCATCATCTTATTCATTCAATCTCATCTCCACCATTACTGGATCAGAAGAAACTTGCAACTTCTTTATTAACTACTTCTTCATTGGTTGCTTCGCCAAGGTGGTTGCAAACTGCCACTAGTGCTGCTGATCAGGTGTGTATAGTAGTATATTTATATTTATCATTGTAATTTGTGTTATTGGTTTTTTTTCATCTTTTTGTTTTTGTATTAATGTATTTGTTTTGATGAGTTGGTTATGTTTGTTACTTATGATTGATGTTTTTTTTGACTTAGCATGTGTTTCTTACGTTGTTTTGTCCTAGCAAAATGAATTTCCGATATTACCCTTTTTTTACTTTTGTCATTAAATCTTGCATTTATTGCATTATTTAGGATGGGAGGTGATATGTACACCACTAAAAAGTGGTGTGCACACCACTAAATGCACTACTGATGCATACAGTACAACACAGTGATGCACAGTTTAGTGGTGTATGGCAAAAAGTTTTGGTGTACAAATCACCTCCCATTTAGGATAGTAGGATCCGATCTTACAATGATTATGGCTTAAATTATCATTCTTCTAAGGGTACTGGCAACCATTCCGAAGCAATTTTTTAATGCCTAATCACCCACCAATTATATCCTTTCATCTCACCCATACCAATCTCATACCTAACAATAGATTTTTAGTGGCAACCATGCCTAAAACATACCTCAACTATTTTTTTTTATAATGTCCAACGGCTAAAAACTTTAATGCCCAACATTCACTTTTGTTTCCATGTAGAATCGGAGTCTTTTGCCGATTCTACAATTGCTCGAACCATGCCGCTCCATGCCAATTTGCAGGCAATACCATGTAGAATCGGTTTGATCCATGCCGAAGGCATACCGACTTGGGTTGCCACCACCCTAAGGTTCGGCTAATATATGTAATTTTTATGATTAGAAAATGAGTTTAATAAACATTAAATAACTAATAATAAATCACCTAAATTACATACAACTTCTTATTTAACTAACCCATATATTAATGTTAGCAAAACTCTTCTGCTATTTAAACACGATATTTTTATCATTAAACCTTGCATGAATTTGTTATTCGTAAATTGAACAAAAGTAAAACTTTAATTTTGCTAAAGGAACACGGTATTAAAATCATGTATTTTAAATTCTCTAAGGGATTAGTTACAATCAAAAGGTAAACAATAAAGTAAATTACTATTTTTAGAAATATGAATTTTAAAATAGATGTGTTGCGTATTTGACATATAGTGTGAAACTATTTGTAGATCGGCTATGTTTGGCACACAAGATTATGAAGAGATTATGCTTATTTTTTCAAAAAATAAGCTACTTAAAAAATAATCTTTGTTTGGCAGCATAGCTTATAAGAGATTATAAAAAATAATCTTTCATAATCTCTCGAAAATAAAGGTTATTTCATGTAGCTTATAAAAATAATCTCTTTTATAATCTTTTTAAGCAACAAAGACCAAGACCAAAGATCAAGAATAAAGACCAAAGATCAAGACAATCTATTTTTGACAAACATACCCTCGACACAAACGAAAAGTTGATATTATCTTTCGTGAGTATTTTAAACTTAAAATTGCTACTTTATTTTCAAATGAAAGACTTTAGAAGTGACTTTAAAACATAAGTATCAATTTTGACTTGGTAACTAATATGGTAATTTACAAGAAAATTTTATAAATTAATACTGTAAATTAATAACTTCAATAAAATTAATAATTTGTTCACCTTAACTTAGAAACAATAAATTTAGGCCATAATCAATAAATACTAAGATAATAATTTTTTGAAACCTTGATGTATACATATTAATCCCAACAAAACTATAAATTAATAATTATTAAAAACTCTACAATTTCTCCAATGCTTTGAACCTCAGAACTTTCATTAGTATACATTTATTAATTTCTTACTTCAATGACTTAAATTTATAAAATGTTAATTGAAACTTGTTTTTCTAATTTATTTTTCATCTCTAACAACTAGTATACATTGTAATCGATATATTGGACATGTAAATTTAAAGTCATCGTAAAACCTCTTTAAATTAAGACTTTATTAATTTATCGATATAATAATATCTCGCTAAATTAGTAAAATATCTCGTCCCAATATTATTAATTTATAGAGGTTTTATCTGTACTTTGACAATTAAACGTTGTGATTTAATATTGAAAGCACTTATGGTTCTCTCTGATTAATAAGCCATTACTGTTTTCTTGTAGATCTCTACTAAACCATTAAAGCCAAACTTAGCAGCACATGGGTTCATACCTATTTTAACAAAATATGCTGTTCTGCTAACGTATGGCTATTTAATATACTGATAACATTTCAAGTTGACATATCCTTATCATATGACTATTTAATACTGCTGTTAGAATAAATCTTAATTAATGGTTTTTATGAATTGTAAAATTATACACGTTCAAATAAGGACATGTAAATTCACAGGATGCTGGGCCAAGTTTTTTCCGCAACTTGGTATTTTTCAGCTTAAGCATGTATACATATCTACAACACGGACGTCTATTTGACATATAGGAATGAACGATTTTTAAATGAAAGTTATATATCTTAATGTAGTTGCCTTCTGAAGATCCTCCGCAACAAGAGCAAGATTTTCCTGGTGGGAAAGTAAAGTTTACCCCACAACTAAAATTTATATCGGGCACTGATGAGGAAAGGGCTCCTTGTTATCGAGTGCTTAATGAAAATGGCCAGCCAATCATCAATGTTGATTCCCTTAAGGTAAACCACAACGAGACTGTTTCTTACTTTTATCTAATAAAACCATGAAATTTCATGATCTTGGATTTTGAATATACAGATGACTAAGGAACTTGCTGTTAAGATGTATACCAACATGGTGACACTGCAAGTTATGGATACCATTTTCTATGAGGCGCAAAGACAAGGAAGAATATCATTCTATCTAACTGTGATAGGGGAGGAGGCAATCAACATTGCATCAGCAGCAGCTCTTAACATCAATGATTATGTCTTCCCTCAGGTTCGCATTTTGAAACACATCAACTCTTTTATTGTGCATGTATTTGAACTTGAAAGACAAATTTTTTGGCATGATATCATGTGAAAACTTGAATCGGTGAAGTTGTATTTTGTAAAGTTTATAATCATGTTGGCCATTGGAATTGAATTAATATTTTTGTAGTTTCCAAAACGACTCTTTAATAGGATGGTGCGAGTATGCCCAAAGTGATCCTAGAAATTCTAAATTTTCATAATTAGTCTGACTCAAGTCTTATATAAATGAAACATCCATAGAATCATGAATATATTTTTCTTGTAAGGATTTGAAGTTGAAGCTAATATACTATTTGCGGTTCGGATATGCAGTATAGAGAGGCTGGAGTTCTACTGTATAGAGGATTTAGTTTACAACAGTTTGCACACCAATTGTTTGGAAATAAATATGATTATGGAAAAGGAAAGCAGATGCCTATCCATTATGGTTCTAATAAGCTTAACTACTTTACAGTTGCATCAACCGTAGGGTAAGACATCAACTAAATTTTCCATATTCTGTTAAGCAAAATATTACACGATTTCTTCTATATGTCTTTTATTTACTGCTTTGAAATTATTATATATGGAGATGTAATACAATTAACTCTTACGGGGTTTACAACATAACATATTTTAATCTTTATGTAAGCTAGAACACAAGTTCTACATGCAGTTGGCGCTGCTTATTCCATGAAGATGGATAAACAAGATGCATGCGTAATCACTTATTTTGGTGATGGAGGCAGTAGTACGGTATATATGAACCTCCCGTGATCATTTTTACTTTCTTGTTATAAAACCATTTTTAATGACATTTTCTTATTCTAAATATTATCACACAAAATGAAAATAAACAGGCAGATTTCCATGCTGCTGTGAACTTTGCTGCGGTTAGGGAGGCCCCAGTTATATTCTTCTGCAGAAATAATGGATGGGCGATTAGTACTCCGGTCAATGATCAATTTCGAAGTACTTATAACTTTCCATTTGATTTCTTAGTTTGCTACTTTGACTTATAATATTGACTTTTGGGTCACTGTTTGATTTCAGGTGATGGTGTTGTTGTTAGAGGGAAGGCATATGGTGTTCCTAGCATCCGAGTGGATGGTAATGATGCTCTTGCTGTCTATTCTGCTGTCCAGGAGGCACGCAAAATGGCAATTGAACAACAAACACCTGTTTTGATTGAGGTTTGATGCTATAATTTTGTTGTACCTTTTATTTATTTCAAAGTTTAGCCCATAAGTATGCTTCGACCTTTAGGTGAAACCTATTCATCTTTAAACTTTATGACTAAAATTATATATATTTTCCTGAAAATGACACCTATATTTGCAGTCAGTAGCAGTCGCTAGCAAGTCTATTGTGGTTGTTAAAGTAGAGCAGGTTTCTTAAAATTACATGCCCACATTGAGCTGGTTTGGTTGGTCTCAATGGGACTTTTAAATATTTTCAACCCCATATAAATTGTATGGTCCTACTTAACGAGGCTTTAAGATTTTGCATTTTGGAATGAATAATTTGATTATTGCGACTTAAAATTTCGAGAACCTGTTTCTAATGTTAGGCCAAAGATAATTTGCTTCTGATATATTATTTGGTCAACTAATTAGATTTGAATAATAAGTTTCATACAAGATGGAATGAAACTAATTATCCAAGGGTGGAACAAGATCACCTAACAACCCAATATGTTAACCTACTTCTACCCCATTACACAAATCATTTTAAAACACACATCCAAACACCCTTAGACCTTAAATTCCATATTTTTGATGCTTGATATCCCAACGACAGGCCCTCACATACAGAGCAGGACACCACTCCACATCAGATGACTCAACCAAGTATCGCTCAGTTGATGAAATAGAATCGTATGTAAGTGATCAAAACCCTGTTACGCGGTTTAGGAAATGTATCAAACCAAAGGCTGGTGGAGTGATAAGGCCGAATTAGAACATCGTAGCAACATAAGAAAGCAGGTAAAAATCTTGACTTTATGTTTGTCCTCGTCACTTTGAGACCCTGCCTACCTTCATGCCCAATTCTTAATTACTTGATAATTAGAATAATACTTGATAATTAGAATCTACATCGTGATTCCAAGATACCAAAGATGTACACTTTGACTTTCGAGGTCAAATCTACTAGTACTTTATAAAATTCGAAACACGTATATACTACTTTATGATATCAACTTTGACATACTTTCTGGTTGTGAATTTTGGTGAAACTTAAACGTGGTTATTGTTATTTTCCACAAAACATGAAAAACTTACACTATAAAATTTATTGTTTGTTTTACCACAGTTCTGAAATGATACCTCCCTAAAATGTATATGAGTGTCTTAAATGCACATCAGATAGCCAACTTTTTCAAAACGGGCTTCATGGGATAGTCATAGTGTTTCACCTTTGAATATGCTTCTTGTGTTTAAGTTACTAGAAAAAAATTCTGCACAACTTCTTTTGTGTTCTATATTCATGTACTTTGTATGTTTTATATGCTCAAGAGTCAAACATGGACTTCTTTTTGACAAAATTTGACCTGCATTCATTTAACTTATGCATCTGATTATGCTCTCAGCTAGCACAAGCAATCCAAACTGCAGAGCGGGAAGATAAACCTCCAGTTGCCGATTTATTCAATGATGTATACGATGTCCGCCCTAAAAATCTTAAAGAGCAAGAGACTTCCCTAAGAAAAACCATCAAGAAACACTCACAGGAATATCCATCCAACGTTCCAGTGTAAAGCAGTCTCCATCATTTAAGCATCTCATCAATTTTAAATATTGATATACTTCCAATTGATTCATTAGTAACTCGAATCTCAATCAATGAGTAGTCTTTGTTTAAGCATGTAATAGAACACATAGATACCAACAAATGAACCTAAACAGGGTTTATGGTCTCCATAAACACTGGTGTAACTTATAGAAATGAAGCTTTGTATTGTTCTCTTGATTTTGGAACAATTACCTGCTATCTTTTGTGTTTTGATTTTTTTTCGAGCTGGCATCTTGTAATGAACTACCTCAGTCACTCAATGCATGGTCACTATATATAATACATTAGGCTAAAACAATGTTAAGTGAATTGGTTTTAATCCAATCAGTTAAGTAACGGTTCATTAGTACTTGGTCGATAAAAGTATAAAATTGGTTGTTCAGATGGAACATTTAACAGTAAATCTTGTCGTTTGTTTTTGACTTTTTCCCAAAAGACTTTTTCCTCTTTTCACTTTTTTTGAGGCAGAGGCTTCGTTGCTTTTTTTTGCATATAAGTCTTCTTTTCACTTCTTTCATCTTCTAAATTTCGTACATTATCTTTCACTTCTTACATCTTCTTTCACTTCTACCTCTTTTTTCACAACCCCTACATCTCTTTCTCAATATCTTACACCTCTTTACGCTTCGTCCTGCCTTTTTACGCTCGCCCATTTTTACGTTTTCCTTCGTTTTACGCCGCCTGCTTTTACGCTTTTTCCGCTTTCTGCTGCTTTTACGCCGTCCGCTTTCTTACATTTCGCGGCTTTCTTAAGTTTTCGTCCGCTTTATTACGCTTACGCTTTCGCTTTTATGTTTTCGCTCATTTTTTATGTTTTCGTATCTTTTTATGTTTTCGTCCGCTTTTAACGCTTCGCTCGCTTTTCTAACGTTTTTCCGCTTTCACCGCTTTTTTACGCCATCTATTTTTTAATGTTTTCAAACATATTTTTCGCTGTCGCTTTACGCCGTCCGTTTTTCCGCTTTCACGTTTTACCGCTTTTACGTTTTCGTCCGCTTTTATGTTTCGTCCTTTTTACGCCGCCATTTTAACGTTTTCGTCGGTTTCTTACGTCCGTCCGTTTCGCCGCCATTTTTTCCTTCTTGTCCGCTTTTACGCTTGCTTGTTTACGTTTTCATCGCTTTTTACGTTTTGTCCGCCACGTTTCATGCTTTTTCGCCGCGCTGCTTTTTACGTTTTTGTCCGCTTTTATATTTTCATCTGTTATTTTACGCCATCATCGCTTTCATATGATTTTATAAGTTTTTATACGTTATTTTTATCTTACCTAACAAAACGTAAGATAATGTAAGAAACGACGAAACGAAAGAAAATGTACGAAACGTAAAAATGTATTAAAACGTAAAAATGGTCGAAACGAAAAACGGTCGAAAACTTAAAAACATTCGAAACGTAAAAATATGAAACGGACAAAACGTAAAAATACAAAACGTAAGAAAGCGGACTAAAACGTAAAAACGAAGAAAACGAAAACATACTAAAACGTAAAAAACGAAACGTAAAAATGATGAAAACGTAAAAACGAAACGTAAAAATGGGCGAAGAAAATGGACATAAATGTAAAAAGATTTAAACGTTAAAACAATAAAACATAGAAAATGGAGGAAAACATAAAAAAAAGTAAAGAAATGTATTTAAATTGTAAAAAAATGGTGGAAACGTGAAAATGAGATGAAAGCTTAAAAACAAAAACGTAAAAAGAGATGAAAACGAAAAAGTATTTAAAACGTAAAACGGATTTAAATGGACTAAAACGTAAAAGAATACCAAAACGTAAGATAACCAATGATCCATTTGACCCATATGACAAAAGGATTTATAGCACAAAAAACGGTCGATATTGGTATATTTTGAACCATTATGTATTGTCTTTAATACTTCAGATTTTAAGATTGCTTGTTTTGTACTCAATAGACAAAAACTAGTGAAAAGAAAAAGGAAAAAAAGTTACTTCAATAGCACAAAAATACTAGTGAAAAGAAAAAGAAAAGATAAAGAAAAGAAAAAAAAAGAAGAAAACAAAAAGAAGAAAAAGGAAAGAAGATTGATAGCGAAAAAAACAAATGGTGCTTTCTTGCGGATGAAGAAGTTTAAATGTACCTCTTCTTTTGCAGACATGGTTTGCAGATGAAGAGGTAAAAGCTCTGAAAAAACAAACGACACCTAAGTTTCAACCATGAAACTTTTTCGTGATGAATGAAATCGAATAAAAGCATAGTTTAAAAATATAAATATAACTATTAATTTAGCTAACTGACAATGACAATAACACTCATCTTTGCCCATCTTTGCCCATTCACATATTTTCTTCTTAAAAATCTTAAACTTTCAGTACTATATTTTCTTGTTCACTCAATTTCCTATGGCATCTTCCTGCTTTTTAACAAAATCCAAATAAAAAACTTTCATTAGCATCACTAGCTAGCATTCATCATCATCATCATCATCATCATCATCATCATCATCATCCTATGGCAATATGGCATATAGGAGGTTACTTCCTGAAAAGATACCATAGCCCTAAGGTTGAGGATGAAGTGAATCTTTCCGTATTATATGAGAAATTGTTTCATGAATGGTTGTTTATACATTAGTTTTGGCTTACAAAAAGGAGCATGTTATCATTTGAGCATGCTCTAAAATAGCTGACTTTGACATACCTATTAATCCTTAGGAACATATCAATCTTAATGTAGTTGCCTGGTGAAGCTCATTCCGAGCAGGTCCTAGATTTTCCAGGTGGAAAAGTCAAGTTTACACTAAACCTTTATTCTCATCCGCCTCTACCGTGGAAAGGGTCCTTGTTATCGCTTGCTTGATCACAATGGTCAAGCATTGACCAATAAGGTAAACCACAAATTAGAAACCTATAATTTTAAGATCTTGTGATTGCTGAATATGCAGATCAACAAAGAACTTGATGTCAAGATATATACCAACATGTTAACGCTCAATTTATCGAAACTATCTTTTATGAATCACAAAGATGAAAAAGACTAGGTTCTATGCAACCACAACAAAGTAGGAAGCGATCAACATTGCATGCAACAGCTCTTAACGAAGATGATTTTGCATTTCTTCAGGGTATCTCTTAATGTTATGAGCGGGAAGGTTTGGCACATGAGGTGCATGTGCACAGTTATAAATTGGTCGCGTGAGGTGCACGTGACATCATCCAACCAACTCCCAAACTAACTTTGACGCCCATCTGGTAGTTTAAATACTTGATTAGTTGAATGATAGGCTAGCTATTGATTTGTATCTAATTCTCTTCTTCGTAATCCTCTTAATCATTCAACTAATAAACCACTAACTTGTGATTCTATTCTTATTTGAATCATTAGTCAATTTTGTTATTCTTCCAATTTGTTACAAATTCAAGAGTAACCACATTTCAAAAATAGCCACATTACAAATGGTATCGAGCCTTCTTGGAGCTCCGACTATCTTTTGAAAAGTTGTTACAATTCCAAGGCGCTCAATTTCGAGAAACCGTTATTGGCAAAGAGTTTTTCAAGAAAACAAAGTACTACACTAGTACACTGTTTACAAGTCTATGCTATCAAACAAGACCAACCTATCAAGTATCCATCGCAACCACGAGAACAGCGTATAAGTGCTTAAATCCCCTATTCTTGGATCAATGGTTAGTTTTGTTTGACTTGAAGTTGGCCAAGAACGGTTAAAAGTTGTTAGTGATTACTCAACTGAAGACGAAGGAGTAGTAATTGACAACAAGATTCATTCAAAATTAAGAAATAGCATACAACAATGGCACCATCAACAAGAATCACCATTGGTTCTTCAAGCATGGATGATGCTACAAGATAACTCATCACCGATAGATAGCCGTAGTCCAAGAAGCGGTTACTGAAAGAATGCAAAGAACGATTAGATGGTGTCGAGGCAAGAACTGCTATCGGTCAATTGCAAAATCCATATAACAATGGTGGAATTGGTAACCAAACACACATGGTAAATGGTTATGGAAGACTCACTAAACCTGAGTTTCCTGTTTAATGAGGAGGATGTTAAAGGGTGCCTGATGATGTAATCGCTCTTTGTATTGGATAATTTGGCTCATAATCAAAATGTCAAGATTGCTTCCATTCATTTGTATGATAAGGCATTGGATGGCACAAACATTTTGAGAAGAGAAATGGTGTGGAAGTGACATAGGAAAGGATACGAGAAGAGATCTTGAAAAGATTTGGGGAAATAGTGGAAGATCCAATGGCGATTTGGCAAGATGGCAAGATGCATGTATACCAAGATCAATTTGATGCATTACTTAGTAAAGTTAATATTATCGAGTCACATGCTATTAGTATGTTCTTAGTTTGATACGCTCCTACACGTATGATACTATTGAAGTAATGGTCAAGGAGTTATTAGATACAAGGGTCATCGCGAGTAATAGTCCTTTCTCTTCACCCATTGTCATGGTTAAGAAGAAAGATGGATTATGGAGAATGTGTAGAGATTATAGACAGCTAAATCAGCAGACTATTAAAGACAAATTTCCCATATCAGTGATAGATGAACTAATTGATGAGCTACGTGGGGCTAAAGTGTTCTCTAAGTTGGATCTCACATGTGGTTATCACCAAATAAGGATGATTGAAGAAGACATCTACAAGACTGCATTTAAAACTCATGATGGTCATCATGAGTTCCTGGTAATGCCTTTTGGTCTCACTAATGCCCCATCCACTTCTCAAGCCCTTATGAACAACATTATTAGACCATTTCTAAGGAATTTCACATTGGTCTCTGTTGATGACATTCTAGTATACAACTCATCATTAGAAGATCATTTGGTGCATCTGAAACATGTGTTAGAAGTGATGAGGAAACATACATTGTATGCAAAAATGAGTAAATGTGTGTTTGGCACAACACAAGTGGAGTACTTGGGCCACATAATTTTTGGAAAAAGGGTAGCCACATATCCAAACAAGGTTAAAGCAATGTTAGAGTGGCCAATTCCAGTCAATGTTAAAGGGTTTTTAAGGCTAAATGGCTACTACAGAAAAGTTATGAGAGGCTATGCTGCAATAACTCAACCACTGACTGCATTAACTAAGAAGAATGCATTCTAGTGGACTAAACAAGCCACTTTAGCTTTCAAGAAGCTTCAACAAGCTATGGTGGAGTCACCAGTGTTAGCACTACCCAACTTTGAGGAGGAATTTGTCATTGAAACAAGGCTATGGTATTAGAGCAGGAATTTGTCATAACCCAACTTTGAGGGGTTATCCAATTGCTTTTTTAAGTAAGACTTTAGCTCCTAAACATCAATATCTTTATACCTATGAAAAAGAATTATTAGCTGTGGTTTTAGCTTTACAAAAGTGGAGGGGTTATCTTTTGGACAGATATTTCAAAATTAAGATTGATCATTTCAGCCTCAAATATGTGTTAGACCAGAGAATTACAACCCCATTTCAGTCTAAATGGCTCCCAAAACTACTTGGCTTTGACTATGAAATTGAGTATAAGAAAGGGAAATAAAATGTTGTGGCATATGCTTTATCAATAGTCCAACAACAAGGTCAATTGTTTCAACTTTTGTTGTCTACAAGCACTAATGAGTTGGTAGAAGAGTTCAAAACAACTTGGAGTACTAATCAAAAGTTAAAAGTTTTCATTGAAGACTTTCAATAAAGGAATGGATCAAATTTAAAATATACATGGTCTGCTAATGAGTTAAGGAGGAGAGGCAAGTTGGTGGTGGGCAAGAACGAAGGTGTAAGGTTAAATTTGATTGGTCATTTCCATAGTTCTCGCTATAGAGGACATTCGGGTTCCAAGCTACTATGAAAAGGCTCGGCCTACTTCTATTGAAAGGACTTAGAAAATGGTGAAACCACAAATTCTTTTGTATGATGTTTGTCGAGGAATAAGTCGACTTAGTCTTACCTTGGCCTATTGTATTTCTATCCATTCCAACCAAGGTGTGGCATGACATATCAATGGACTTCATTAAGGCTCTCCTTGGGTCTCAAGGGAAAACATATATCATGGTGGTTGACAGGCTCACTAAGTATGCACATTTTATCCCTTTGAGTCATCCTTTCAATGCGCACAAGCTTTCCTTAATAATGTCTATAAGCTTCATGGTTTACCCTCCTCTATTGTCATTGACAGAGTCTGTTTTGGCAATCATTATTCAAAGTTCCTCAAGGTTAAACTGTGCATGTCTACATCCTATCATCCTCAAAGTTATGGACAAACTGAGGCTGTAAACAAGTGTTTGGAGACCTACTTAAGGTGTATGACTGGTGAGAAGCCTAAAGAATGGTCAAGATGGTTGTCACTTGCTAAATATTGGTATAACACAAATTTCCATAACTCAATCAATACCACTCCATTTGAAGCCTTGTATGGACAGTCACCTTCTCTGCATATTCCCTATGTACCAAAAGATGGCTCAGTGGATTCAGTTGACAAAACTGTGCAAGCTAGGGAACAAATCATTGCAATGCTTAAGTTTCATTTGAAGAAAGGTCAAGATAGAATGAAGATGTATGCATATCAAAAGAGGAGTGATAGGCGTTCTCAGTGGGTGATTGGGTTTATTTGAAACTCCAACCATATAGACAATCAACTATGAGGATTTCTAGGCAACATAAGATGTCTGCAAAATTTTATGGTCCTTTCAAGATATTGGATAAAATTGGTTCAATGGCTTATAGGTTAGAGTTACCAAGCACAGCTCAAGTATACTCAGTTTTTCATGTCTCATAGCTCAAGAAATGCAACCAACTCCCAAACTACCATTTGGTAGTTTAAATACTTGATTAGTTGAATGATAGGCTAGCTATTGATTTGTATATGATTCTCTTCTTCTTGTAATCCTCTTAATCATTCAACTAATAAAACTACCAACTTGTGATTCTATTCTTCTTCTTGAATCTTAGTCAGTTTTAGTTATTCTTCCAATTTGTTACAAATTCAAGAATAACCACATTTCACAAAATAACCACATTACACTTAAACTCTTTTAAGTTTAAAAGTCGAATTCGATAATGAAATGTAATTTTTGTATCTATGCAGACAAGGAGCCCGGAGTTGTTGTGAGAGGATGTACGCTACAAGAATTTGCACATCGCTTGTTTGGAAACAAATATGATTTAGGAAAAGGAAGGCAAGTGGTTGTTCTTTACGCATCTAAAAGCACAATTACATTACAATGATCAACAATCGTGTAAGAATTTTAATATAGTTCTATGTTGCATATTATGTGAATCGTGATCGGGTCTAGGGTAAATGGTTGACACTTTGACCTATATTACAATATATCCGTGTTGATTATATAACTGCTTTTACAATATATTCATGTATTTGCTACGAATCGAAATTCCACATGCAGTTGGTGCCGCATATTCTATAAAGATAAGAACAATATTCATGTGTGATGCGCCTCGGTGTTTCCACAAAAGAAACACCTTTGGTCCACCATTAACAGCCTCATTACTCACCATAACTCACTCTCCATTATTTTTGGTGACTTCAACGAAGTCCGAAATGAATCGTAATGAATGGGTACAAATTTTTGTCGGCGGGCGCTTCACTCTTTAATAAGTTCATATCGATTTGGGCTCACCGATCTTCCTCTCGACGGTATGCGATTCACGTGTATGAACAATCAAGGATCCAAGCTAAGTAAGTTGGATCGCTTCCGTGTCGCACCAATTTTTGGATAATTGGCCTTCCTCACACGCTCTTGCTTTGGTAAGAGAATTCTCCACCACCTCCACCCTCCTCCAAAATTATTTTTTCGACATGGACCAGCCCTTTAAGTTTTATAACATTGGATGCTCAATAAAGACTTTGAATCTGTTCTTGTAACTCTTGGTCCTCTTCGGGTTCATGGGTTAATTCTACTAAGACCACTGCCTTTAAAAAGAAACCCAACTATTTAAATCGAATCTCAAGGATTGAGAAAAGTGGTAAACTCCTTTGAAATGACTCACTACCGCTCGAGAAAAAATTTCCTTCATTGACATCAAAGTCGAAATTGGTCCTCTTACTCGATGAGGTAATTACCGAGCTATGTTGGTTAAAAATCTAGGTAATTTGGAATATGGCAAGGCAAAGGACCTAAGACAAAAATCTAAGTCTAAATGGGCTCTAGAAGGCGATGAAAATTCACGCTTTCTTCCATGGGATAATCAATAACAAGATAAATCACTCTAGAATCAATGGCCTAAATATTCAAGGGTCTTGGGTAATGGATCCGACTTGCATCAAAAGTCATATCTTACCCGAATTAAAATTCAATAAGGATACCACTCCAAGGCCAAGCTTTTCGAGTAACCCTTCAAGCAAATCTCTTCAAGTGACTCGTCATACCTTGATCAACCTTTTAGTGATGACGAAATTAAAGACGTGGTTTGGAATTGTGGTAGTGATAAAGCCCCGCCGGATGGGTTTACATTTAAGCTTTTCAAGAAGTATTGGGATGTCATTGGTGGAGACATCCTTTCATTTGTTAGAGAATTCGAGACCACGACTTGCATCCCAAGAGGTTATTCCTCCTTTTTCACTCTTGTGCCTAAAGTTGATGACCCGATTGTTATTGGTGACTTTAGACCAATTAGTCTAATCGATTGCCAATATAAGATCATTGCAAAAGTTCTTGCAAACCGGCTTGCTAATGTCATTTCATCAGTTGTTGGTGAAGTCCAAATTGCCTTTATCAAGGGTCGTCAAATAATTGATGGGCCACTCATGGTAGATGAAATTATTTCTTGGGCTAAATTGAAGAAAAAAAAGCTTTTCATGCTCAAAGTAGACTTTGAGAAGGCCTTTGATACCTTAAATTGGTCTTTCTTGGATTCCACTATGTCTCAAATGGGATTTAGCCATAAGTGGAGGAAATGGATCCATTCTTGCCTTGATTCAGCATTCGCTTCGGTTCTCATTAATGGGTCACCTATTTCGGAGTTTAAGTTACATCGTGGTCTTCGCCAAGGTGACCCACTTTCTCCTCTTCTTTTTATTTTAGCAATTGAGGCTCTTAATGTAGCCTTTATTGAGGCTAAAAATAAGAAATTCTTCCATGGAGTAGAAGTAGGAGTTGATAAGGTTCATGTTTCTCACCTCCAATTTGCGGATGATGCACTTATATTGGGTGATTGGTCTAAGCCTAATATTGAGAACTTGTCTAGAATCCTCACTTGCTTCCATCTAGCATCCGACCTGAAAGTTAACTTCAACAAGAGTAAACTCTTTGGCATTGGTACCTTCGAACTTGAGCTCAACTCTTTGTCGCCGCTATCGGGTGTTCCTTCTCATTTTCCATGTACTTACTGGTATTCCATTGGCGCCAACATGGCTAGATGTGCAAAGTAGGACCCTTAATTGATCGCTTTTCATAAGCGGTTATCTAGCCGAAAGCAAAACCCTCTCATTTGGTGGTCGCTAACCTTATGCAAATCCGTCTTGGGAAGTTTGGGGTATATTACTTTTCTACTTTTAAGGCACCTAAAACGGTTATTAATAAGCTTGAAGGTATCCGTAGGAAATTCTTTTAAAGTGGTCTTCGATTCTTATAAAATTCCTTGGATTGCTTGGAATAAGGTCATCTATTCTCCCAAACAAGGTGGTCTCGTATTGGTAGCTTAGTTGTAAGCAACCAAGCTATGTTGGCAAATGGTGGTGGAGATTCTTGATTGAAGATAATGCCTTATGGTGCAAAGTTATTCACTCCATTCATGGTCCTCAAGGAGGTCTACATGATGCATCCATGATTCAAGTAAATCGGGTCCATGGTATCGAATTGCTAAGCTTAAGGAGGACCTTCTCAATGACTATGGGATTAACTTGCCCTTGATCTTCAAGAAAATATTGGTAATGGGGAGTCTACACGTTTTTGGTTGATAATTGGTCACGGTCCTACTTAAAAGAAACTTTCCTCACATTTTTCGGTTAGACAATCAACCGAATTGCTTGGTTAGTGATCGGGTTCCTGATACTACTAATGGACCAAGCGATGCAAATACTCTAAGCCCCAACACCCCGTCCATTCCAAAGAACATTTTACCGCCTAATCTTCACTTTACTGGGCATGGACAAGGCCTATTAGATCCAATATTGAGCAAGTCGAGATTATGGATATTTCAAACATGTTGTCTAATTTGGTTCTTTTCGCCTCCCGTGACATTTGGGAGTGTATTATTGATGATACAAGAAGCTTTTCGGTCAAAGGTCCGAGGACTCACATTACTAATACTACTATCGCTTTGGATCAAAATCATCCAAGATGCAACAAGTTAGTTCCTATCAAAGTCAATATAGCTTCTTGGAGGATCGCCAAAGGGAGACTCCCGACAAAAATCAACCTTGACTTGAGAGGTATTGACCTTCACCGGTTCATTGCCCTCTTTGTGATGAAGATTTAGAGACAGAAGAAAACCTATTCATTCATCGCCGCATTGCAAAACAAGTTTGGTTAGACGCCTTAAGATGGTGGAATCTCCAATGCTAACTTCTCAACCATCAATGAATTGTTCTCCTTGCTAATCATGTTCATCTCACACCCAACCCGATAGGCTTTTTAATGCAAAGGATTCACACAACCCTCTCGTTCCTTTGGCAAGCAAGAAATGAATTGGTCTTTGCTTCCAAGCTCCGAATAAGGATTTAATCCTCAACGACATCTAACACTACTCTCACATTTGGATTACTAGCGACTTAAGAATTGTTCCCTTAATTGGATAAAGTGGTTTTGCAATCCTTGTAACACTCTATTCTCCACTTTGTAACTATGTTTTTCTAGCTCCTTGCTAGCTTTTTTAATCAAATTGATGTTCGAAAAAAAATGTGTGATCACTTATTTTGGTAACGGAGGCGCTAGTACGGTAAATAAATGCTACATTGTAGAAATTGTTCATATTCAATATGCATTCATTGTATTCCACCAGTTAAGTACAGGGAGATTTTCATGCTGCTCTGAACTTCGTTGTGGATATGGAGGTTCCAGTGATTTTTTCTTGTCGAAACAACGGTTGGGCTATTATCAGTACCCCAGTTGATGAACAGTTTCGAAGTATTTACATTTTTATGTTTGGCTTTATACTTATACTTGAAATATTGACTTTTTTGGTCAAATGGTTTATTTTAGGTGACAGAATTGTTGTTAAAGGGAAGGCATATGGAGTTACTACTTACTAGCATCACGGTGGATGCTAATGATGCTCTTGCTGTCTATAACGCTGTTTCAAGGCACGTACGTGGCTATTGAAGAACATATACCTATTTCAATTGAGGTTGTACACATTGACTTTTGAGGTCAATAACTCTTTATATACACTTTTGACTTTTGAGGTAAAACCTATTCAATGACAGAGCTCACATATAGAGCATGACACCACTCGGATCGATGATTCCATCGTGTATTGTCCGGATGACAATATGGAATGGGCGAGTCGATCAAACCCCGTTAAGAGGTTTATGAAATGTGTCGAAAGTAAAGGTCGGTAGAATGGTGAAGTGAATTCCAACATCATAACAAAGACTAGGAAACAGTGAAAGCTTTAACTTTACGTGTGACTTTTTTGACTCTAGTATTAGTCAGCCGTGGAGATGTCCATATTCACTAGATCTATCACATAAATATCCATGAGTAAGTTATTTAACTTATCCTACTAATGATGCTTTGCTTAGCTACCCAAAGCGATACAAAGTTGCAGAGCGGATATAAAACCTCCAATTGTAGACATGTTTTCTTATGACGCTTGTAAGAAAACCGCCAAGAAACATGGACAAGATTATCCTTCCAAAGTACCAACGTAAAAGAATGTTTATCTATTCAAAGATCATGGATTAACTTCTAGCATATTCTTGTTTCCTTGTGTAACAAAATCGCCTCTACTTTGCAGATGCACCACGGCTCATTGTGACATAAAAAACACAATCGCTCTACTTTATAAGGTTACCACCGCCCACTATCGTTGGTCACCGTGATTTAATGTGATGGCTTCTAGAATTCACAAAGTGGTCTATCATTGACTCCTCTATCCAACACACACACCCAAACTACACACGATACAAATGCTATTGCTTGGACGCTTGACAACCGGGACGGAGTCATTTTCACTATATGATCATCAACAAAGCTCAAGATGCAAAATCATTCTATTTGTGAACTCAAGAAACGATGTTGCTATTGCCGTAATATCCGAGGAAGTTGGTATTTGATTTATTAGAAGCGATGGGTAGCATTGCAGTTGGCATCGAAAGAAAATATACACAAATCATCGCTCAACTAAATATAATATGGAACCATGGTATTTGATTTTGGAACTCCAAGCACCCAAAAGCATCAGATGAACGGAACCAACTTTGCATTTATTGCTATATTGTCGATAAAACGTGTTAAATATTTCATTAGTAACACATGAGGCCGACTTTAAAGAGTCAATCGAACATCATGTGAGTTGTCTATTTAAATTTATTAAGAAGAACTAGTATGATGATGTGTCTTAAAATAAAAGGTCGGGACATAATTGGGTTGTCACAGAGGCATATGCGTCTCGGTTCTTTTCATCTCGATTGTTACAATGCATCCCAACGACCCAACCTAATACCTAATACAAATGCATTTTTGTCATAACTTATTAATAGTTCAAAGACTTGAAATCAGGCAATTTATGCACAAATACGCCACAACTGGCTTGAAAAAATCCATAGACAAATTACAACTAACTCATTACTAATAATGATAATAACCCATCTCATATGCCATCATGTTGAATTAAAAGCTCATTTCTGAAATTCCTTACAATCTGATGGTACCCATCCAGTCATCCATGAAACAAATATTGCTACTAGAAAAGACCATGTACATAACCAGCAGAAGCAATTATCGAACTCAGTGATGTGATACCCTTCTCTAAGGCTTCAACTTCAACATCAAAATATCTCTATAAATGTCCATCAACCCAATACTCATTTTCAACACAACACAAAATAGAAGTAATCTCCTTATAGGAAACTTGTGTGGCCGTCACAAGTATAAATTGTTGAGTTTAATATATAAGACATACAATAAAACATGTAGACACCACAGAGTACACAACGGAAGACTAAGGATCATAACAAATAAATAATTAACTGAATTAAATGCGTAGCATACCTCTTGCAAATGTCAGATCTCTTGAACAAAGCAGATGAAGTGGTTTAAAGAGTTGTCCCTTACTGTTTTACAACTCAAACCAATAGGTGTAAGAATGATGTTTTACCACCATAGTTTTGTACACACGAATTAAACACGAATCCAAGTGATTGCTAGATCTAACACAAGCCCTTGTTTTATGAAAAACAAAACCAAAACACCCTTAGGAGGGGAGTTCGGCCGAAACAAGCAACAGAGGGAGGGGAGAGATCTAGGGTTAATTCAATGCACAAAGTATGAAAAACCCTAAACCCTAGCCTTTGTTTATATAGTGATCAAATATCTTGGAGGAAAAGTTAGGGTTTTGGGCTAGAAAAGAAGGAATCCGAATCTTTTCCAAACTTAAGATATTCACCATATATTCTCTCATTTAACATTTAATGGTCGTTAGCCATTTCCGTTAAATACTTAACGATCGTTAGACGGACTTTATGAGTAATAATTAATCGTAATCATTAACAATAATTATTTAACTTTAATTCTCATTTGCTAATGTGCGCAATCCCGTGGTCACGAGTTTGAATCCGGACATTCACGTATTTATAAATATATACATTTCAACAGCTCCCACTGGATATGTTTAAAAACATGAAATGACATTGGTTAGCGTTAGCAACACGCCAATGCCCCTAAGACAACTCGTGTATGGTTTTCCGGAGAAAACCAAGTTTTGATGATTCATCATCATATTCATCCTTTTGTTTCTAATACCATGTCAATAAGAATATAGATCTCACTCATTTCTTAATTAACTATTATGTTTCTCGCTTTATGTGATTGATCAAGATTACCGGTTCTTCTGAACATATTCCGAAGACTTTGGGCATGGCCATGCAAACATCTTAACAACCCTACAAGGGGCCCAAGATATTATACTTCAAAATAAATTTGAAGGAAACAAACCTATTTTGACTACAAGCGGTATTCACATTTCGCAACACTTCAAAACAACCCTTATAACTACCGATTACGATAGCATTAGATTGCTTCACAAAATGCACTACATCCATGACATATCTCCGTATCTCAAGTCGAGGATAAATATCCATGATATACTTAATGACCAAGATCCATAAAGTATCATCATGTAGGTGGGATAAGTCCTATACTTAATTCATTGAATATCATCGAAATTAGTCATGCTACGCATCAATATACTTTCAAGTATATTCTAACTAATACTCGATTTGTCTTAATTCAATATCATTCCCATGTTATTGATTGACAATGGACTATTTAGAGTAACTTAAGTTATTCAAGGATTTAAACATGCAACACAGGATAACATCATAATAAATGAATAATAAACATAACAAAATACTTTATTTCATTTCAATAATAATGTTTACAATATCCTTTTATCTAAAATACTTAGTCACAGATGGGCATGAAACTACTAGCTAAACGAAGTCCAAACTTATCGGACAAATGATTAAGTTTTTCACCGTGTAAGGCCTTCGTAAAGGATCCGCTAGGTTATTATCTGTGAACTTTGAGCAACTCAATTTCACCTATCTTGACTTGCTCTCGAACATAGTGATATTGTATAGGATAGTGTCTCGGTGCCCTTCATGACTCAGTTCATGGGCAAAAGTAATTGCGCAGAATTGTCACAATATACTTTAATAGGATTTTCAATCGACGATAACACCAAGCCCGAAACAAACTTCCTTATCCAAACAGCCTTCCATGGCGACCTCGCACACCGCTATGTACTCACTTTCCGTAGCGTACATCGCAAGTGATGTCTGCTTTTTGCTCTTCCAATCCACAAGACCTCCATTGATGACAAATATGTAACCCGTCTAAGACTTCGTGATCATCTTTGTCACACTTCCGTGATGCATTGCGGTAACTCGTAATGTATAGTTACGCTCGATTTCTATACACTATGAACATATCTCTTGTAGCCCTAAGGTACTTGAGAATATGTTTAACAAAGTTCCCGTTGAATTTCACCAAGATTCTCGTTGATACCTCCGGTCAAGTTTTGAGCAAACGCCACATCCGCCTTGTGCATCGCACCGCGCACATGATAGATCCTACACCAAGCATAAGGAACTTTCTTCATACACACCACCTCTGCGGTGTTGAAGCACGACCTTGGCTGCTTAAACCATGATTTACTTGCATTGGCAAAATCCTTCTCGAATTTTGCATATTGAATCTCTTCAATATTTTGTCAATGTAAGCACTTTGGCTTAAACCAATTAGCCTCCTTGATCTATCCTCAGAGATCTAGATTTCGAGTATGTATGTTGCTTCCCTAAGTCCTTCATCGAGAAACATTTACCAAGATAGGCTTTCACCTCATTTAGACTTGGTATATGATTTCATGATTAATATGTCATCGACATACGTAACAAGAAAAGTAACATGACTCCACTAGCTTTGTGATATACACACGGCTCATCAAGATTCTAAGTAAATCCAAAACTTTTGATTTCTCCATCGAATCTTTTATTCCATTGCCTGATGCTTGCTTCATCCATAAATGGACCTTTTAAGCTTGCATACACGGTTAGAAATAATGGATTCACAAACCCCTCAGTGTGCCATATAGATGTCTTCATCTAGACAACCATTCGAAAGGCGGTTTTGACATCCATCTACCAAATCTCATAGTTATAGTGTGAAGCTATAGCTATGAGAATCCTAATAGCTCTTATGTCCGCTACAGGAGAAAATGTCTCATCGCAATCAATGCCATAGGTTTGAGTAAAACCTTTAGCCACTAAACGAGCCTTGTAGGTGTGTACATTGCCATCCATGTCAGTTTTCTTTTTGAAGATCCACTTACTTCCAACGACTTTAGCATTGGGAGGAAGGTCAACTTCAATCCGCATATCATTATCTTCATGGATTGCATTTCATTCATAGCAATCGCCATTTATCCTTTTCAGATCAACCATGACAACCTTATAGTTGGCGTGTTCATTAAGATCCCAACTATATTTTCCTCCACCTCACGTTAAGACATAGACGGTCAGTGCACGATAGTCCTTTCGCACCTACGAATGGGAACAACTTCGTGAGGAGCGCCTAAGCTTTCGTGCTCTTCTTGAAGTTGGCTAGTATATTCGTAAGGTGTTGTATCTTCTTGATCATATTCCGCATCAATTACTCTCCACTAAGTTCTTGAGATATGAGATTCCTTTCAAGGAAGTCTCCATACCTAGCCACTATGACTTTGTTCTCGGTAGGTAGTAAAAGTAGTAACCCATAGTTTCCTTAGGGTATCCTACAAAATACACTTAATGATCCGGCTTGAGCTTATCTCGTGAGTCACGTTTAACAAACGCCACATCCCTGCACCTTTAAGTAAGAAAAGTTGGGAGTTTTCCCGTCCATATTTCATATGGAGTTTTAACAACCTTCTTCGTTGGAACCATATTCAAAATGTGAATAGCGCTTTCAAGGCATAATCCCAAAAAGTAAAGGAAGAGTCGAAGTTCAAACATTGATCGTACTATGTCAAGTAAAGTATGATTTCTCCTTTCGATACACCATTTTGTTGTGGAGTATAAGGAGATGTGAGTCGGATAATTCCACACTCACTAAGTAATCTTTGAACTCTTGACTTATATACTCACCTCTCTATTGGATCAAGAGCTTTAATCTTCTTGCCGAGTTGTAATTTACTTCACTTTTGAAAACCTTAAATGTTTCAAAGACTTCATGCTTATGTTTAATTAAATAAACATAACCATAACGACCAAATCATCCGTAAAGGTTAAGTAGCACCACGCTTTGACACATGTCTAAGTGGACCACACACATCGGTGTGTATTAATCTAAGTAGATCGAAGCCCTTTCCACTTGTGGTGAAAAAGGTTTCCTTGTCATCTTCCCGCCTATGCAAGACTCGCATTTGTCAAATGATTCATCATCGACCGTTTGTAAAAGCCCATCGTGTTGCAGATTTTCCATGCGTTTCTTGCCTATATGGGCAAGGCAACAATGCCAAAGATAAGAAGAGTCATAGTTAGACTTGCTCTTCTTATGGCTAATGCTATACAACGAATTATTCTCATTGGATACTGTAACCACCCGTAATTTTTCACACTATTATTTTAGTAGTACTATTATTTATTTTATCAGAAAATACAAACTATTTTTTTTGACAATTACTGATAAACAAAACACAACAACGAGAGGTTATCTCGATAAACGAGCTCGCACGCCACACCAACACTACATAAGCTATGGCTTAAGTCAAATAATTATTTTATCGACTCAATAATAATGTTTATTACTATTTTTATTAAAACACTCAAAACACATATTTTACGCGTTTATATTTAAAACACCAAACCGTAACACCACAACTACATTTAAGCTCACACTAAACATGAAGTACGCGGAATGAAAATTTAATAATCCATCCCTTCTTCTACTCGATTATGTCGCCCCTCAAAACCCTCCCAAAATCACATGCTTACTTAGTAATTTGGAATAAAGTGGCTTTTAAATATGTACTATGCATAGGATCCTATCCTAATTTGAACACACACACCCTTTCACGCTTATAAAGGATAGTCAAATACTACTCTTTTTGCTCTTTAACCTGCTCAAAGACCACAAGGACCAACACACTCTAATTTCCTTTCAATCTATCACAGTACATAGTTCATTTGACTCTTTGGTATAAGTCTTGGTTGGTTTGAGTTTAGCATGGAAAGTCTTGGATAAACATAGTGTTCTTGGGTGTTCTTGATATCCTCTTAATCGACAAACAAACAAAACCCTTGTCGCGTGTCGGTACTGCAAACTCATACTATTTGAATTTACGCTATTTCGGATTTCTTCAACTAAGGTGAGTTCATAGCCCCACTTTTACTCTTTTAACTGTTTTATAAACTCTTTGGGGGAGATACATGCTATAAACTAGAACACAAGTCTTTTCTTAAAATGTATGTTTGCTCGATTATTATTATTATAGCCTAAGTTGCTCGCCAAAAGTCCCTTCATCATGAACCATTAATCACTTGCGAGTGAACGCAAATATTGTGGATAGTACTATGGGAATTGATTTGACCCGACTCGGTTATCGAAATAACCGGCGCACCATATTTGATTATCTCTATGTAATTGGCTATTACATCCGGGGGGCAATTTTATTACTTACACCAGTAATTAGGCGTATGCAGTTAGTATTGGTGTCATGAGCTTAGTGCATAATTATAATCTCTGTTTTTCTATGATAATTTTCTTCAAGCAATTATCATCTTTAACTTGTGTTCAACTATTTACTAAACCTATGAATATCAATCTTGTGTTGATCTTTTAAGCATGTTTATCTCGGTATTAAAAGGTGATAGCTAACTCTTGAGGCGCATTGGCATTGGCATGGTCATAGATGACTCTGATTTAAGTATGGGGACCACATTTTATTAATGAGCCATTTTTCCGCAACAAATCAACCTTTGTAAACTCTATTTTACTTCAATAAATGAAATCTTTTAAGAAAAATATTTATTTTTCACTTTGTGTTATGATCCAATTGAGTAGCATCCCAAAACCCTTTTTCTTCCGCTACAAACCATTTTTAGGGGTGTTACAGATTGGTATCAGAGCCAGGTTATGGAGAACTAGGTATTTTTCAAACCTAGACTATAACCACTTTTACAAAAACTTAACCCTATGACCGACACATGCCTGCCTGCCAAGCTGATTGCCTCACTTATGACTTGTTATAGTCATCTTTGATAAGATATGTGTTTTATTACTAACAACTTAGTCTCACTATTAACTATGATTGCTTTACTTATACGTATGTTTACGTACCACTGCACTACGCCTTCTCCCCCACATAAATGAAATATTTGTTCAAACTTTCATACCAAACTTTAAAGGCATTAGGACATGTTACTAGTATAACTAAGCTAAGCATTGCAAGATTCGTTGAACCTCGGGTGAATATAGCCTGATCACCTATATTCAGCCAGGGACAGTGGGACATAGCCTGATCACCTATGTCCGACTCAGAGGTGAATGTTGCAATACTGAAAGTAGTTATAATAGTGGTATGCCCAGTTGACCTCATGATTGACTTCTAAAATGGAAAATTTTCATGAGTGTTCATCATAAGAGTTATAAAGGTTCACTCCTACACATCACACAATCGACGCCACAACATTTTCTCACTACGATACTTTTCTCCTAAGTGGAACGCCTTTCTCATTACCACACTCTAAACCCACCATTTTACACTACTACCATGCGCCTCCACGCTCACATCTTACTAGCAACGTGCATGGAGATTTGCTTGGAAGATGATGCACACTACCACTTCGCGCAAGGACACCACAGTGATCCATGTTGAAATGGACCACTTTACGCCACCACTTCGCGCCCTCCGTGCTTACGTTATGTATGAGATTTGTTGAGCAAATAATACATAACCAGTGAAATGTTACATGATTCGAGTTAACGATTATATTTACCATTTAGATTTGCTTAGCACATTACGCGCGACTAACTAAATTTTATTTACCACACGACATTATTCTATGTTTAGATTATATTTTTGGGTTACTACAATACCTTGTCTTCTGCTTTCCCGTCCCATCGACTTATCGTCTTCTCTACTGAACCATTATATCTCTATTACGGAGTCGTTACAACCCATGTATCCATCATCCCATCCTATCATCATTCTCTTAGACGTTGAGATCGAAGTCATCTCGTCATCCATTCCGATAACAGTGTCACCTCTGCCCCAAAACTCGTACTCAATCGATAAATCGGATTACATCTCTAGCCGTTCTAGGAATGACACACCTCGACATCTACAAAGGGAACCCCTCGCTAAACATAAATAATAAACGAACGACTAAAAGATCTAAAAACATACCAAGAGTCAATTTGCAACTCAAGTCACTTTTCTGGGAACGTATCCCTAACCTTTCACTCATTTCTTTGAAATATCAGCGGTCGGTTTTACTACCCTCTTATGAAATAGTAAACTTTGTCGCAAACTACTTTCAACTATTTTTCCGATCACTTCACGGTCATTTTCCCAAAAAGTCTTACTACTGTGCCATCAAACCAAAAATTTACGACCTTACTAATACTTCATAAACAATGACCTTACTAATGCTTTGCAAACTATTTTCTTATAGAGTGCTAAACTGATTAATTTCCTTAGTCCTATTTTATGAAACAACAAACAATTGCGATAACAATTTATAAACTATATTACAAATTTTTCCCGCAAGATATATTACGGTCTTATAAACTATTTTACCTCTTATTGAGTCGCTTTAGCTAACGCCGATCTAAAACCATTAAACCACGCTACTCTTCGCCTTTACTTTATCGACTATTTTTATTACCACCCTATAAACCACCTAGATATTAATTGAACTACGAAACCTTCTATTATTTGACAAACGATAAATTGTTTTCTTATAAGCTATTTTACAAATCATTTCACGAGTTGTTGTACAACCTGAATTGCCGTCTTACCGAAATATCACAAAGTTAACTGCGATTTCACTACTACTCGATAAATAATAAATAAATCGTTTTCTATTACCTTGTAAGCTGTCTTAACAATCACCTTGCCAAGTGTTGCTTTAATACCAAACCACAAATTGCGAATTATCTTAATAGAAATATTCTCTTCTTAATCAATAAAGTAGTTTTACAAACCCTTTAATGAACTTTACCGCAATTTCCTTACAAACTATTTACCCTCTTGAAAAAAAAAAAAAAAAAAAAAAAAAAAAACTACTTTAAAGGGTAACTGATATTTTCTTTAAATTCTCTGAGTAAAATAAGCGCTTTGTTTTGAAAACAATAGATACACATTATAATGGAAATGCTTGGAAATAAACCGATTCATCATTTACAAAAGCTAAGGTATTTGAAACTATTTGAAATTGCTAAACAACTTTTGGATTCAAAAAAAAAAAAAAAAAACCTCCAACAAGATACCGATTTCATGTTGTCACCTAAAACTTTATTTAACAAGTTTTCATCACAAAAGCTGAAATTTAGCAATTTTCTTTAAATACATCAAGCTCTCACTTAAAATTTTAAAGGCTCTATATTTTTATATATACCCCCACATTCGAGAAGCATAACCTTAACAACTGAATCTTATCCATAAACTTTTAAAACTTATCGAAACGTATATACCCAACCACATCTTCTTAAATGACGTTTTCACCTTCGATGACTTTTCTTTAAATAACAATTGTGTCAACAATGAAACACGTTGTGACATTTTTCTAGAAAGATTTATTCTAACGAGTCAAAAATTTTCTAGTCAAACCTTATCAAAACTTCTTATGCTAGGAAATATCAAACATTAACCTTTGCGAAATTGTTTTATTTGCATCACGTGTAAAAACCGATTTTATAGGATCCTTTCGAGGATGCAAATCTCTTACCTAAAATTTTCATCCCAAAGAATTTGTGCCTCTTGAAATATTCTTTTATTCAATAAATTTATCCACCTCATGTTTGCGAACAAAATTATAAAATTTCAAAATTTTCGCTTGTCACATAAGCGACTAACACAAACTTAACCTCGAGGACGAGGTTCCCATAAGGGTAGGTATTTGAACCACCCGTAATTTTTCACACTATTATTTTAGTAGTACTATTATTTATTTTATCGTAAAATACAAACTATTTATTTTTTTGACACCATCGATAAACAAAACACAACAACGAGAGGTTATCTCGATAAACGAGCCCAAGACGCCAAGCACCAACACTACATTAGCTATGGTTTAAGTCAAATAATTATTTTACCGACTCAATAATAATGTTTATTACTATTTTATTAAAACACTTTCAAACACATATTTTACGCGTTTATATTTTAAAACACAAACCGTAACACCACGACTACATTTAAGCTCACACTAAACATGAAGTACGCGAATGAAAATTTAATAAGCCATCCTTTCCTCCACTCGATTATGCTGCTCCTCAAAACCCTCCCAAAAATCACATGCTTACTTAGTAATTTGGAATAAAGTGTCTTTTAAATATGTACTATGCATAGGATCCTATCCTAATTTGAACACACACCTCTTCACGCTTATAAAGTATAGTCAAATACTACTTTTTGCTCTTTTAACCTTGTTCGAAGACCACAAGGACCAACACACTCTAATTTCCTTTCAATCTATCACAGTACATAGTTCATTTGACTCTTTGGTATAAGTCTTGGTTGGTTTGAGTTTAGCATGGAAAGTCTTGGATAAACATAGTGTTCTTGGGTGTTCTTGATATCCTCTTAATCGACACACAAACAAAACCCTTGTCGCGTGTTGGTACTGCTCACTCATACTATTTGAATTTACGTTATTTCGGATTTCTTCAACTAAGGTGAGTTCATAGCCCCACTTTTACTCTTTTAACTGTTTTATAAACTCTTTGGGAGAGATACATGCTATAAACTAGAACACAAGTATTTTCTTAAAATGTATGCTTGCCTGATTATTATTATTATAGCCTAAGTTGCCTGCCAAAAGTCGCCTTCATCATGAACCATTAATCGCTTGCGAGTGAACGAAATGGGAATTGACGACCCCGACTCGGTTATCGGAAATAACCGGGGCGCACCATATTTGATTATCTCTATGTAATTGGCTATTACATCTGGGGGCAATTTTATTACTTACACTAGTAATTAGGCGTATGCGATTAGTATTGGTGTCATGAGCTTAGTGCATATGATAAGGTTTTAAAAGGTACCATTTGAGGGTCATTTAAGTCCTTATTTGATCACTTTTGTATCCGTTATTGCTTAATATCGCTCCTTTTCACTTTTAGGTCTCGTGAAGGCAAAATGGGAATGGCACTTATTTGGACCTAAAAGGCGCGAATATATGAAGAAATGGCCAAAGTCGAAATCGAGACACTCACAATTGAATGTAGAAGGCGGCGTCGGCCATGTTCTATGTGCGGCGCCGTCGGAGAATTATTGTGACGGTAAGAACTCAAAACTCGTGTTTTCAAGAGACGGCGTCTAGTTGTGAAAGAATAGGCCATCGTTACTCGGACGGCCTAGATGCAATCCAGACGACGCCGAAGTCAAGAGGACGGCCACACGACATAAGGTGACTCCGTCGCAAGGTTAACGTGGCCAAGACGAAACCCCACGATGGCGACACACGGCGCCACTAAACATAAGGTGACGCCGTCGCAATTGTAATCTTATATATAGAATCCGAATTTTTCGGTCTTTGTGTGGAGAGTCTTTGGAGTAAAACCTAAACCGAACCTAAGGTGTCTTGTAC
>CM040240.1:103422945-103665069 GCA_022545495.1 Chrysanthemum lavandulifolium
AAAGGGGGGAAAATTTAGAGAAATAAAAGAATATGTAAAAAAGTTTTTAAAAAAAAAAAATATTTCTTTTCCAAAAAGTCGCTGAAAAAGGGGTTTGAACAACCAACCTTAATTTTTTTTGGGGAAAAAAAATTTAAATGAATTTTGGAAAAAAAAAATTAAGTTTTTTAAAGAATCAAAAGGGGGCAAACCCTTTTTTTAATCCCCTTTTTTGACCCAAATAACAAAAAAACCCAAATTTTTTAATTAAGTGGGCAACAAAAAACCCCAAAAGTCCAGATTTCCCAAACCCCAACTAATTTTTTTAAACCCCTTTAAATTTCCTTTTAAACCCCTTTAAAAAATTTACAATTTTAAACCAAACAATTAACGAAAAATAGAAAACACGCACCGCCAAATTATCAAAATTTTAAAATTTAAAATTAATTTAAAATTTAATTGACTTTCTTAAAAAAAAATCCCCCTTTGAAACAACTTTTATAATTAAACTTTATTCGTCGATTTAAGATTCAACTGAATTCGTTAACGAACAAAATATCGCCACGAAGAGCCCTTCGCTACTTAATTTTTCATTAACTAATTTGCTGACATCTACAAATATTCGACAAACAAAGTTCATCATATAAAAAGTTCAGAAATATCAAAAGGTAAAGTAGTTTTTGTAGCATTCTCTTATTTTTCAAAAGGCAAGATTCTAAATACTTTCAAAGGTTTTTTTAAATATATATCAAACTTCAACATTTTTTATAAAATCGACGCACGCTAAAGATATCACATCATTTGACCTGTTGTCTGTAGAATTGCAGCTCTTCAGAACGATATTTTTCCATTAACGAATTCCATAGATATTTGCTAAATATAAATAAATAAAGCCATATATAAAAGAGTTCAGAATTATCAAAAGCTTAGCCAAGATTTTTGTAAGTTTTTAAAAGTTGAAATGGAAGATTCCTCCATGTCGTGTATAGAGGTGTTAAATACACGACATGTTTTTAATTTGTTAATTTCGTGATATCGTTGTGACTTTTTACCCCATTAGTTTAGAATCGCTCAACTTGAAATCATGCGTACACGCTGGTTTCTCGGTATGTCAGAAAAGATATACACGGCATCAACGGTATTTTCGAAAACGAAGATAAAGAGTGCATTTGCAGTACACACATGCACGAAAATGGTAGATTTAATTTTCATGAAAGAATTTGCCCTATTAGAATTTTCATTCTTTTGTTGACTTTCATTGTCCATGCCCTTCTTTTTAGACATTTAAACCTTATACAGTAACTATCTTCGAAGTTTAGGTTGATATGATTCACAGAAAGCTCATTATAACTCATATTGTATAGAACCAATCAACCAATCATGCCCACTCATTTCTTTTTATTAAAAATATATTCACCCTTTTTGAAAATTAAATATCTCACAAACCATTAATCGTTACGTCAAAAAATTATATCTCGACGGAATTAAATTATCTTTCTATGATATGATTGTTATATACTTTCGACCTAACTTTTTTAAAAATTTCGTCTGTAAAAATCACACGTGATTTTAAATCACACGTGATTTGAAGAATCACACGTGATTTCAAAATCATATGTGATTTGATTTACGAATCATATGTGATTTTTAAAATCACACGTGATTTTTCAAATCACACGCTGATTTTTCCTGACTAACTTTAAAAAACAAGTCCGTCGAAAGATATAACAACGCATATCTATGTAAAGATAATTTAATTCTCGTCACGCTGATATTTTTTGTAACAAGACGACTGTCATAAAGATATATTGTTTTAAAAAATGTGAAAATAAAAAAATGGATGAATGCGACGGTTAATTTGCCTTCTACGACAAATTTAAGCTTACACTGGATCTCAACTCTATGATTCATTGACAATTTTTTCTTTCCTCAAAAGTGGTTTTTAAGTTCATATCATTTGGTTATTTAAGATGGGAATTGATACGCATATCATTTTTATTGATAAGTACACTATAATGTATAAGATATATATCACAATGTACAACACTGTAATGCACAAATTATGATCAAAAGACGTGGTATGCATATCACCCCTTATTCAAGATATATAGATGTGTTGATGTAACTTTTTTAATTATTCCGGTTATCATGGTTTCTGACATTTTTTCCAACTAGTCACAAGGTATAAGTCCATCACCACACATACGCGTACACGATATGATCATCTGGTCTTGGGAAGGTTGACGTAATCGCGTCAATATTGTTTGCACCAAACATAGAATTCACATGAGACCTTTTGCACTTTAGTGATTATGTCTATATAGTAGCGATTACATAAGAATCATAATCCCCCCATCAGCGAACAAAACACTCAACTTACACAATCAACTCAGATAGAGTTGTAACAATACAATTTCTCTCACTTTCGAATAAAAGTAATTCTTCTGTCATACTTAACATGAACAAAAATAACCTTACAACCGATTAACATATAAATTTATCTAAACAATTGTATATAGGATACATTCATGTACCCGCTATCTTGCGCTATGAACAATATCAGGATTGCTAAGGTAACAGGCTATGTTAAAACTTTGTTTATAAGTTATATATCTATATAATATAGCAAAATTTGCAACAACAATCAACTTATGATTCCGAGTTATACCAGTAACAATCTATATTAATACTATATTAGTTGGTAACTCTAAGGTAGCTTATAATTGTAATTTACTGTTTTACAAAAGTTTAACTAACATTAGTACTTAGTAACTTATCATTTCAACTTGTCAATTAAATGTAGAAAGGCTGATGGGAAAACAAAAGTTTTGTTAGATTTTTGATAAAAAGTCATAACCTGGTCAGGTTTATCAAACCGGGTCAACCTAAGTCAACGAAAAACCAGCGGTACAATCTGGTTCTCAAACAAGGAAAAACTCGATCACATTCGATTCGATATTCGAGCCGGTTCTCGGTTGAACCGCCCAGGTCAACCCGGGTTTAAAACATCGGACGAAAACATACTCGTAACTAAGTGCGGAGACATGAGACTCGTTGAATAACATTACTTAGAAAATAAAAAGTTAGTGGTCATCACTTTTTAACATTATTCCAATAAACAAAACACTCAAATCCACACATTTGTTTTCTTTATTTTACATGGGGTTTGGTAGATTACCCTCATCAACCAATTTCACCATTTAAAAGAAAAAGTCTCTCTCCATTTCATTATAAAAACAAAATTTCTCTGTTTTTGTTCATCAACTCTCATTTTCGTTTTCAATCCCCATGGCTTCATCATGTTTATCAAAATCCAAGAAACTAATCACTCATAGCCTCAAATTCAACAAATCTTTTTTATCACCCTTCATTAATCACACTTCTATCATTACTAATTCTCAACTTAATCACCATCATCATCTTATTCATTCAATCTCATCTCCACCATTACTGAATCAGAAGAAAGTTGCAACTTCTTTATTAACTACTTCTTCATTGGTTACTTCACCAAGGTGGTTGCAAACTGCCACTAGTGCTGCTGATCAGGTGTGTATAGTATTATATTATCATTGTAATTTGTGATATTGGTTTTCTTATTGATTTTTTGTTTTTGTTTTAGATGAGTTTGTTATGTTTGTTACTTGTGATTGATGTTTTTTTTGACTTAGCATGTGTTTCTTACGTTGTTTTGTCCTAACATGTTGAATTTTTCCGATATTACCCTTTTCTTACTTTTGTCATTAAATCTTGCATTTATTGCATTATTTAGGATAGCAGTATCTGATCTTACATTGATTATGGCTGAAATTATCATTCTTCTAAGATTCGGCTAATATATGTAATTTTTATAATTAGAAAATGCTTTTAATAAACATTAAATAAACTAATAAATCACCTAAATTACATACAATTTCTTATTTAACTAACTCGACTTATAATCATGTTAGCAAAACTCTTCTCTTATTTAAACACAATATTTTTATCATTAAACCTTACATGAATTTGTTATTCATATATTGATATATTGAACAAGAGTAAAACTGGAATTTTGCAAAATGAATCATGTATTTTAAATTCTCTTTTGTTTATGCACATTGACTCTCATCGAACCGACAGAGAAAGTAATATAAATTATCTGTAAGGATTTTATTGGAAGTACGTTAGGTAGCTTCTCCTTGATTATTTATTAATTTGTTGTAGACTTTGCTAAGTCTCTAAGAGGGGAGGGAGTGGAGTCGGGTAGTGGAGCGGCACCGATCGGGTAGGACGGTAACATCGTCCCTTCCCCTTCGGTTAGGCCAAATCGGGTAGGTGATTGGGTTGGGAAGCCGAATGTGGTGAGGAGCAATTTTTTGAAAAAGTGACCGTTGGGGGAAAAATGCAACGGCTTGTTGCATTAAAAAAAAATTGCCTTTAAAACCAAAATAACCCAAAACTCATTTCCCACAATAAAGTAAATTACTATTTATAGAAATATAAATTTTAAAATAGATGTGTTGCTTATTTGACATGTAGTGAGGGACGGACTCACGATTTTTAAAAGGGTGTTGCACAAGAGAAATGTTAGGCTAATTAAAGTTATACCGTAGAAAAGGAAAGTAGCAAAAAAAATTTTGAGGGTTGCACATACCATAAAAACAACAGTTTTGAAATCTTTTTGCACTTCGTGACCTAAAATCGGATATAGCCCGTGCCACACCCGACATACATATGGGTCCGTCATGCATGTAGTGTGAAACTATTTGTTCAAGACACAAATGAAAAGTTGATATTATCTTTCCTGAGTATTTTAAACTTAAAATTGCCACTTTTTTTTTTTTTTTTTTTTTTTTTTTCAAATGAAAGACTTTAGAAGATGACTTTAAAGCATAAGTATCAATTTTTGACTTGGTAACTAATACTTTACACTAAAATTTTCATAAATTAATACTCGGTAAATTAATAACTTAGATAAAATTAATAATTTGTCCGGTCTTAACTTAATGGTTTTTATGAATTGTAAAATTATACACGCTCAAATAAGGACATGTAAATTCACGGGATGTCGGGTCCAAGTTTTTCGAACAACTTGGCATTTTCGACAAGCATGTATACATATCTACAACACGGACGCCTATTTGACATATAGGAATGAACGATTTTTAAATGAAAGTTATATATCTTAATGTAGTTGCCTTCAAGATCCTCCCGAACAAGAGCAAGATTTTCCCGGTGGGAAAGTAAAGTTTACCCCACAACTAAAATTTATATCGGCAATGACGGAAAGGGCTCCTTGTTATCGAGTGCTTAATGAAAATGGCCACCAATCATCAATGTTGATTCCTTAAGGTAAACCACAACTAGACCTGCTTTCTTACTTTTATCTAATAAAACCATGAAATTTCATGATCTTGGATTTTGAATATAATGATGACTAAGGAACTTGTCATAAGATGTATACCTGACATGGTGATAATCGCAGTTATGGATACCATTTTCTATGAGGCAAAGACAAGGAAGAATATCATTCTATCCGACCGTGATAGGGGAGGAGGCAATCAACATTGCATCGCCAGCAGACTCTTAACATCAATGATTATGTCTTCCTCGTGTTCGCATTTTGAAACACATCAACTCTTTTATTGTGCATGTATTTGAACTTGAAAGACAAATTTTTTGGCATAATGATATCATGTGAAAACTTGAATCGGTGAAGTTGTATTTTGTAAAGTTTATAATCATGTTGGCCATTGGAATTGAATTAATATTTTTGTAGTTTCCAAACGACTCTTTAATAGGATGGTGCGAGTATGCCCAAAGTGATCCTAGAAATTCTAAATTTTCATAATTAGTCTCGACTCAAGTCTTATATAGATGAAACATCCATAGAATCATGAATATATTTTTCTTGTAAGGATTTGAAGTTGAAGCTAATATACTATTTGCGGTTCGGATATGCAAGATAGAGAGGTCGAGTTCTCAGTATAGAGGATTTACTTTACAACAGTTTGCACACCAATTGTTTGGAAATAAATATGATTATGGAAAAGGAAAGCGATGCCTATCCATTATGGTTCTAATAAGCTTAACTACTTTACGCTTGCATCAACCGTAGGGTAAGACATCAACTAAATTTTCCATATTCTGTTAAGCAAAATATTACACGATTTCTTCTATATGTCTTTTATTTATCGCTTTGAAATTATTATATATGGAGATGTAATACAATTAACTCTTACGGGTTTACAACATAACATATTTTAATCTTTATGTAAGCTAGAACACAAGTTCTACATGCAGTATACCGCTTTTATTCCATGAAGATGGATAAACAAGATGCATGCGTAATCACTTATTTTGGTGATGGAGCGGTAGTACGGTATATATGAACCTCCCGTGATCATTTTTACTTTCTTGTTATAAAACCATTTTAATGACATTTTCTTATTCTAAATATTATCACACAAATGAAAATAAAGCAGTGATTTCCATGCCGCCGTGAACTTTTCTCTGTTAGGTGAGGCCCCAAAGTTATATTCTTCAGAAATAATGGATGGGCGATTAGTACTCCGGTCAATGATCAATTTCAAGTACTTATAACTTTCCATTTGATTTCTTAGTTTGCTACTTTGACTTATAATATTGACTTTTGGGCCATCGCTTGATTTCGGTGATGGTGTTGTTGTTAGAGGGAAGGCATATGGTGTTCCTAGCATCCGAGTGGATGGTAATGATGTTTCTTCTTGTCTATTCTCTCATCCAGAGGCACAAAATGGCAATTGAACAACAAACACTGTTTTGATCGAGGTTTGATGCTATAATTTTGTTGTACCTTTTATTTATTTCAAAGTTTAGCCCATAAGTATGCTTCGACCTTTAGGTGAAACCTATTCATCTTTAAACTTTATGACTAAAATTATATATATTTTCCTAAAATGACACCTATATTTGCAAACAAGAGCGCCGCTAGCAAGTCTATTGTGGTTGTTAAACTAGAGCAGTTTCTTAAAATTACATGCCCACATTGAAGTCGGGTTTGGTTGGTCTCAATGGGACTTTTAAATATTTTCAACCCATATAAATTGTATGGTCCTACTTAACGAGGCTTTAAGATTTTGCATTTTGAATGAATAATTTGATTATTAGACTTAAAATTTCGAGAACCTGTTTCTAATGTTAGGCCAAAGATAATTTGCTTCGATATATTATTTGGTCAACTAATTAGATTTGAATAATAAGTTTCATACAAGATGGAATGAAACTAATTATCCAAGGGTGGAACAAGATCACCTAACAACCCAATATGTTAACCTACTTCTACTCCCATTACACAAATCATTTTAAAACACACATCCAAACACCCTTAGACCTTAAATTCCATATTTTTTATGCTTGATATCCCAACGACAGCCCTCACATACAGAAAGCAGACACCACTCCACATCGATGACTCAACCAAGTATCGCTCAGCTTGATGAAATAGAATCGTGGCGGTGATCAAAACCTCATTACGCGGTTTAGAAATGGATCGAAACCAAAGGTGGTGGAGTGATAAGGCCGAATTAGAACATCGAGCAACATAAGAAAGGTGTAAAATCTTGACTTTATGTTTGTCCTCGCCACTTTCGAGACCCCGCCTACCTTCATGCCCGTTCTAATTACTTGATAATTAGAATAATACTTGATAATTAGAATCTACATCGTGATTCCAAGATACCAAAGATGTACACTTTGACTTTCGAGGTCAAATCTACTAGTACTTTATAAAATTCGAAACACGTATATACTACTTTATGATATCAACTTTGACATACTTTCTGGTTGTGAATTTTGGTGAAACTTAAACGTGGTTATTGTTATTTTCCACAAAACATGAAAAACTAGTACACTATAAAATTTATTGTTTGTTTTACTACAGTTCTTAAATGGTACCTCCCCTAAAATGTATATGAGTATCTTAAAATGCTCATCAGATAACCAACTTTTTCAAAACGGGCTTCACGGGATAGTCATAGTGTTTCACCTTTGAATATGCTTCTTGTGTTTAAGTTACTAGAAAAATTCTGCACAACTTCTTTTGTGTTCTGTATTCATGTACTTTATATGTTTTATATGCTCAAGAGTCAAACATGGACTTCTTTTTGACAAAATTTGACTGCATTAATTTAACTTATGCATCCGATTATGCTCTCCTAGCATACAAGCAATCCAAATCTGCAGAGCGGGAAGATAAACCTCCAGTTGCCGATCTATTCAATGATGTATACGATGTCCGCCCTAAAAATCTTAAAGAGCAAGAGAATTCCCTAAGAAAAACCATCAAGAAACACGCACAGGAATATCCATCCAACGTTCCAATGTAAAGCAGTCTCCCATCATTTATGCATCTCATCAATTTTAAATATTGATATACTTCCAATTGATTCATTAGTAACTCGAATCTCAATCAATGAGTAGTCTTTGTTTAAGTATGTAATAGAACACATAGATACCAACAAATTAAATGAACCTAAACAGGGTTTATGGTCTCCACAAACACTGGTGTAACTTACAGAAATGAAGCTTTGTATTGTTCTCTTGATTTTGGAACAATTACTTACTATCTTTTGTGTTTTGGATTTTTTTCGAGTGGCATCTTGTAATGAACTACCTCGACCACCAATGCATGGTCACTATATATAATACATTAGGCGAAAACAATGTTAAGTGAATTGGTTTTAATCCAATCACTTAAGTAACGGTTCATTAGTACTTAGTCGATAAAAGTATAAAAATTGGTTGTTCAGATGGAACATTTAACAGTAAATCTAAGTTTCAACTATGAAACTTTTACCTGATAATTGAAATCGAATAAAAGCATAGTAAAAATATAAATATAACTATTAATTTAGCTAACTGACAATGACAATAACACTCATCTTTGTCCATTCACATAATTACTTCTTAAAAGTCTTAAACTTTCAGTACTATATTTTCTTGTTCACTCAATTTCCTATGGCATCTTCCTGCTTTTTAACAAAATCCAAATAAAAACTTTCATCAGCATCACCAGCGAGCATTCATCATCATCATCATCATCCTATGGCATATAGGAGGTTTCTTCCTCAAAAGATACCATAGCCCTAAAGTTGACGATGGAGTGAACCTTTCCTTATTAGATGAGAAACTGTTTCATGAATGGGTGTTTATGCATTAGTTTTGGCTGTTATCATTTGAGCATGCTCTAAAATAGCTGACTTTGACATACCTATTAATCCTTATGAACAAATCAATCTTAATGTAGTTGCCTGATGAAGCTCCTTCCGAGCAGGTCCTATATTTTCCAGGTGGAAAAGTTAAGTTTACACTAAACCCTTTATTCTCATCCAGTTCTACCGGGGAAAGGGTCCCTTGTTACTGCTTGCTTGATCACAATGGTCAAGCATTGACCAATAAGATAAACCACAAATTAGAAACCTATAATTTTAAGATCTTGGATAAAAAAAGTGTAGATTGGCAGGGACACCTCAACCCTGCGTACCATAATGGTACCCATCAACCCCTACCCAGCAAAGGTTTGATGCCTGTGAAATATCTCCACCCAATACCCAACCATGTCTGCGGAACAGATTTGAACTCGCGGCCCTTTGTTGGATCAAGACATCACATGGTCGCCCAGCTTCTACGGTACGGTGGCCAATCGTGCTAGGCACTGGTTATAATTTTAAGATCTTGTGATTGCTGAATATGCAGATCAGCAAAGAACTTGCTGTCAAGATATATACCAACATGTTAACGCTTCAAGTTATCGAAGCTATCTTTTATGAATCACAAAGACGAGAAAGATTAGGGTTCTATGCAACCACAACAGGCGAGAAAGCGATCAACATTGCATCAGCAGCAGCTCTTAACGATGATGATTTTGCATTTCTTCAGGGTACCTCTTAATGTTATGAGTGGGAAGGTTTGGCACGTGAGGTGCATGTGCACAGTTATAAATTGGTCACGTTAGGTGCACGTGACATCATCCAACCAACTCCCAAACTAACTTTGGCGCCCATTTGGTAGTTTAAATAGTTGATTAGTTGAATGATAGGCTAGCTATTGATTTGTATCTTATTCTCTTCTTCGTGTAATCCTCTTAATCATTCAACTAATAAAACTACCAACTTGTGATTCTATTCTTCTTCTTGAAGTCAGTTTTAGTTATTCTTCTAGTTTGTTACAAATTCAAGAGTAACCACATTACAAATGGTATCAGAGCCCTTTCTTGGAGCTCCGACTATCTTTTGAAAAGTTGTTACAATTCCGGCGAGACAGTTCAATTTCCGGCGAAACTATTATTTTTCCGGAGAAGATTTCTTCAAGAAAACATAGTACTACACTGGTACACTGTTTACAAGTCTATGCTATCCGTCAGAAAAAAGACCCAAGCCGTCAAGTATCAATCGCAACCACAAGAACAGAGCATAAGTGCTTAAATCCCCTGTTCTCGGATCCATGGTTAGTTTTGTTTGACTTGAAGTTGGCCAGGAACGGTTAAAAGTTGTTAGTGATTACTCAACTAAAGACGAAGGAGTAGTAACTAACAACAAGATTCATTCAAAATCAAGAAATAGCGTAAGACAATGGCACCATCAACAAGAATCACCACTGGTTCTTCAAGCATGGATGATGCTACAAGACAACTCATCATCGAATCAGAATAACCGCAGGTCAAGAAGCGGTTGTAATAGCCATGATAAACAAAGCAAAGAACGACAGATGGTGTTTGTTCGAGGCACGAATCTGGTCGGTCAATAACAATGGTGGAATTGGTAACCAAACCCACAGGGTAAATGGTTATGGAAGACTCACCAAACTGGAGTTTCCTAGGTTTAATGGGGAGGATGTTAAAGGGTGGCTATACAGATGTAATCAGTTCTTTGAATTGGATAATGTGGCTCCTAATAAAAAATTCAAGATTGCTTCCATTCAGTTGTATGATAAGGCATTGGATTGTCAAAGTCATTTTAAAAAGAGAAATGGTGTGGAAGTGACATGGGAAAGATATGAGGAAGAGATCTTTGGGGCAATAGTGGAAGATCAAATGGCAGATTTGACAAGATGGCAAGATGCAGGTATACCAAGATCAATTTGATGCATTACTTAGTAAAGTTGATATTACAGACTATTAGTATGTTCATAGCTGGTATGCATTGTGATGTGGCCATGATGGTGAGAATGTTTATGCCTAGAACATTTTCTGATACTTATTGTTTAGAAAATCTTCAAGAAGCCACAAATGAGGCAAGGGTTAAATCTAAACCAATAACTACAGGTTATAGATACAATAATCATGTTAATGTTGCAAATAATGATAGTAGTAGTGCAAGTAGTAGCAACAATAGACCCTTACTGACCTTACCACCACCACAAGCCACCACTGTTAGACCAATTGGCCCTCCGTCTCATTGCATTTGATACGCTCCTACACAGAAGGATACTATTGAAGTAATGGTCAAGGAGTTATTAGATACAAGGGTCATCAGGCAGAGTAATAGTCCTTTCTCTTCACCCATTGTCATGGTTAAGAAGAAAGATGGATTATGGAGAATGTGTAGAGATTATAGACAGCTAAATCAGCAGACTATTAAAGACAAATTTCCCATATCAGTGATAGATGAACTAATTGATGAGCTACGTGGGGCTAAAGTGTTCTCTAAGTTGGATCTCACATGTGGTTATCACCAAATAAGGATGATTGAAGAAGACATCTACAAGATCGATTTAAAACTCATGATGGTCATCATGAGTTCCCGGTAATGCCTTTTGGTCTCACTAATGCCCCATCCACTTCTCAAGCCCTTATGAACAACATTATTAGACCATTTCTAAGGAATTTCACATTGGTCTCGTTGATGACATTCTAGTATACAACTCATCATTAGAAGATCATTTGGTGCATCCGAAACATGTGTTAGAAGTGATGAGGAAACATACATTGTATGCAAAATGAGTAAATGTGTTTGGCACAACACAAGTGGAGTACTGGGCCACATAATTTTGGAAAAGTGGTAGCCACATATCCAAACAAGGTTAAAGCAATGTTAGAGTGGCCAATTCCAAACAATGTTAAAGGGTTTTAAGGCTAAATGGCTACTACGTAAAAGTTATGAGAGGCTATGTCAATAATAACTCAACCATCGACCGCATTAACTAAGAAGAATGCATTCTAGTGGACTAAACAAGCCACTTTAGCTTTCAAGAAGCTTCAACAAGCTATGTGGAGTCACCCAGTGTTAGCACTACCCAACTTTGAGGAGGAATTTGTCATTGAAACAAGGCTATGGTATTAGAGCAGAATTTGTCATAACCCAACTTTGAGGGTTATCCAATTGCTTTTAAGTAAGACTTTAGCTCCTAAACATCAATATCTTTATACCTATGAAAAGAATTATTAATCGTGGTTTTAGCTTTACAAAAGTGGAGGGTTATCTTTTGGACAGATATTTCAAAATTAAGATTGATCATTTCAAACCTCAAATATGTGTTAGACCGAGAATTACAACCCCATTTCAGTCTAAATGGCTCCCAAAACTACTTGGCTTTGACTATGAAATTGAGTATAAGAAAGGGAAATAAAATATTATTGCAGATGCTTTATCAAGAGTCCAACAGCAAGGTCAATTGTTCCAAGTTTTGTTGTTTGCAAATACTAATGAGTTGGTAGAAGAGGTCAAAAAAAGTTGGAGTACTGATCCAAGGTTAAAGGTTGTCATTGAAGACCTTCAACAAGGGAGTGGATCAAATTCAAAATATACATGGTCTGCTAATGAACTAAGGAGGAAGGGTAAGTTGGTGGTAGAAAACAATGAAGATGTAAGGTTGAAATTGATTGGTCATTTCCATAGTTCTGCTATAGGAGGACATTCTGGGTTCCAAGCTACTATGAAAAGGCTCAGTTCTTACTTCTATTGGAAAGGACTTAGAAAAATGGTGAAACCACAAATTCTTTTGTATGATGTTTGTCAGAGGAATAAGTCAGACTTAGCTGCTTACCTTGGCCTATTGCAGCCCCTATCCATTCCAACCAAGGTGTGGCATGACATATCAATGGACTTCATTAAGGCTCTCCTTGGGTCTCAAGGGAAAACATATATCATGGTGGTTGACAGGCTCACTAAGTATGCACATTTTATCCCTTTGAGTCATCCTTTCAATGCGCACAAGCTTTCCTTAATAATGTCTATAAGCTTCATGGTTTACCCTCCTCTATTGTCATTGATGAGTCTTTTGGCAATCATTATTCAAAGTTCCTCAAGGTTAAACTGTGCATGTCTACATCCTATCATCCTCAAAGTTATGGACAAACTGAGGCTGTAAACAAGTGTTTGGAGACCTACTTAAGGTGTATGACTGGTGAGAAGCCTAAAGAATGGTCAAGATGGTTGTCACTTGCTAAATATTGGTATAACACAAATTTCCATAACTCAATCAATACCACTCCATTTGAAGCCTTGTATGGACAGACACCTTCTCTGCATATTCCCTATGTACCAAAAGATGGCTCAGTGGATTCAGTTGACAAAACCTGTGCAAGCTAGGGAACAAATCATTGCAATGCTTAAGTTTCATTTGAAGAAAGGTCAAGATAGAATGAAGATGTATGCATATCAAAAGAGGAGTGATAGGTATTCTCAAGGGTGATTGGGTTTATTTGAAACTCCAACCATATAGACAATCAATCATGAGGATTTCTAGGCAACATAAGATGTCTCGCAAAATTTTATGGTCCTTTCAAGATATTGGATAAAATTGGTTCAATGGCTTATAGGTTAGAGTTACCAAGCACACTCAAGTATACTCGCTTTTCATGTCTCATAGCTCAAGAAATGCAACCAACTCCCAAACTACCATTTGGTAGTTTAAATACTTGATTAGTTGAATGATAGGCTAGCTATTGATTTGTATATGATTCTCTTCTTCTTGTAATCCTCTTAATCATTCAACTAATAAAACTACCAACTTGTGATTCTATTCTTCTTCTTGAATCTTAGTCAGTTTTAGTTATTCTTCCAATTTGTTACAAATTCAAGAATAACCACATTTCACAAAATAACCACATTACACTTAAACTCTTTTAAGTTTAAAAGCTGAATTCGATAATGAAATGTAATTTTTTGTATCTATGCAGTACAAGGAGCCTGGAGTGTTGTTGTGGAGAGGATGTACGTTACAAGAATTTGCACATCAGTTGTTTGGAAACAAATATGATTTAGGAAAAGGAAGGCAAGTGGTTGTTCTTTACGCATCTAAAAAGCACAATTACATTACAGTCGCATCAACAATCAGGTAAGAATTTTAATATAGTTCTATGTTGCATATTATGTGAATCTGTGATTGGGTCTAGAAGGTAAATGGTTGACACTTTGACCTATATTACAATATATCTGTGTTGATTATATAACTGTTTTACAATATATTCATGTACTGCTACAGAACTGAAATTCCACATGCAGTTGGCGCTGCATATTCTATAAAGATAGAAGAACAATATTCATGTGTGATGCGCCTCAGTGTTTCCACAAAAAGAAACACCTTTGGTCCACCATTAACAGTCTCATTACTCACCATAACTCACTCTCCATTATTTTTGGTGACTTCAACGAAGTCCGAAATGAATCAGAATGAATGGGTACAAATTTTTGTCGAAGGGGCGCTTCACTCTTTAATAAGTTCATATCAGATTTTGGGCTCACTGATCTTCCTCTCGACGGTATGCGATTCACGTGTATGAACAATCAAGGATCCAAGCTAAGTAAGTTGGATCGTTTCCTGGTGTCGCACCAATTTTTGGATAATTGGCCTTCCTCACACGCTCTTGCTTTGGTAAGAGAATTCTCGACCACCTCCACCCTCCTCCAAAATTATTTTTTCGACATGGACCAGCGTCTTTAAGTTTTATAACAGTTGGATGCTCAATAAAGACTTTGAATCTGTTCTTGTAACTCTTGGTCCTCTTCGGGTTCATGGGTTAATTCTACTAAGACCACTGTCTTTAAAAAGAAACTCCAGTTACTTAAATCGAATCTCAAGGATTGGAGAAAAGTGGTAAACTCCTTTGAAACAGACTCTGCTACCTCGCTTCGAGAAAAAATTTCCTTCATTGACATCAAAGCTGAAATTGGTCCTCTTACTTCTGATGAGGTAATTACCAGAGCTATGTTGGTTAAAAATCTAGGTAATTTGGAATATGGCAAGGCAAAGGACCTAAGACAAAAATCTAAGTCTAAATGGGCTCTAGAAGGCGATGAAAATTCACGTTTCTTCCATGGGATAATCAATAACAAGATAAATCACTCTAGAATCAATGGCCTAAATATTCAAGGGTCTTGGGTAATGGATCCGACTTGCATCAAAAGTCATATCTTACCTGAATTAAAATTCAATAAGGATACCACTCCAAGGCCAAGCTTTTCGAGTAACCTCTTCAAGCAAATCTCTTCAAGTGACTCGTCATACCTTGATCAACCTTTTAGTGATGACGAAATTAAAGACGTGGTTTGGAATTGTGGTAGTGATAAAGCCCCCGGCCCGGATGGGTTTACATTTAAGCTTTTCAAGAAGTATTGGGATGTCATTGGTGGAGACATCCTTTCATTTGTTAGAGAATTCGAGACCACGACTTGCATCCCAAGAGGTTATTCCTCCTTTTTCACTCTTGTGCCTAAAGTTGATGACCCGATTGTTATTGGTGACTTTAGACCAATTAGTCTAATCGACACAATATAAGATCATTGCAAAAGTTCTTGCAAACCGCTTGCTAATGTCATTTCATCGCTTGTTGGTGAAGTCCAAATTGCCTTTATCAAGGGTCACAAATAATTGATGGGCCACCATGGTAGATGAAATTATTTCTTGGGCTAAATTGAAGAAAAAAGTTTTCATGCTCAAAGTAGACTTTGAGAAGGCCTTTGATACCTTAAATTGGTCTTTCTTGGATTCCACTATGTCTCAAATGGGATTTAGCCATAAGTGGAGGAAATGGATCCATTCTGCCTTGATTCAAAGATTCGCCTTGGTTCTCATTAATGGGTCACCTATTTCGGAGTTTAAGTTACATCGTGGTCTTCGCCAAGGTGACCCACTTTCTCCTCTTCTTTTTATTTTAGCAATTGAGGCTCTTAATGTAGCCTTTATTGAGGCTAAAAATAAGAAATTCTTCCATGGAGTAGAAGTAGGAGTTGATAAGGTTCATGTTTCTCACCTCCAATTTGCGGATGATGCACTTATATTGGGTGATTGGTCTAAGCCTAATATTGAGAACTTGTCTAGAATCCTCACTTGCTTCCATCTAGCATCCGACCTGAAAGTTAACTTCAACAAGAGTAAACTCTTTGGCATTGGTACCTTCGAACTTGAGCTCAACTCTTTTGCTGCCGCTATCGGGTGTGTTCCTTCTCATTTTCCATGTACTTACTTGGGTATTCCCATTGGCGCCAACATGGCTAGATGTGCAAAGTAGGACCCCTTAATTGATCGTTTTCATAAGCGGTTATCTAGCTGGAAAGCAAAAACCCTCTCATTTGGTGGTCGTTTAACCTTATGCAAATCCGTCTTGGGAAGTTTGGGGGTATATTACTTTTCTACTTTTAAGGCACCTAAAACGGTTATTAATAAGCTTGAAGGTATCCGTAGGAAATTCTTTTGGGGTGGGTCTTCGGATTCTTATAAAATTCCTTGGATTGCTTGGAATAAGGTCATCTATTCTCCTAAACAAGGTGGTCTCGGTATTGGTAGCTTAGTTGTAAGCAACCAAGCTATGTTGGCCAAATGGTGGTGGAGATTCTTGATTGAAGATAATGCCTTATGGTGCAAAGTTATTCACTCCATTCATGGTCCTCAAGGAGGTCTACATGATGCATCCATGATTCGAAGTAAATCGGGTCCATGGTATCGAATTGCTAAGCTTAAGGAGGACCTTCTCAATGACTATGGGATTAACTTGCCCTTGATCTTCAAGAAAATATTGGTAATGGGAGTCTACACGCTTTTTGGTTGATAATTGGTCACGGTCCTACTTAAAAGAAACTTTCCTCACATTTTTCGGTTAGACAATCAACCGAATTGCTTGGTTAGTGATCGGGTTCCTGATACTACTAATGGACCAAGCGATGCAAATACTCTAAGCCCCAACACCCCTGTCCATTCCAGCAACATTTTACCGCCTAATCTTCACTTTACTTGGGCATGGACAAGGCCTATTAGATCCAATATTGAGCAAGCTGAGATTATGGATATTTCAAACATGTTGTCTAATTTGGTTCTTTCGCCCTCCTGTGACATTTGGGAGTGTATTATTGATGATACAAGAAGCTTTTCGGTCAAAGGTCTGAGGACTCACATTACTAATACTACTATCGCTTTGGATCAAAATCATCCAAGATGCAACAAGTTAGTTCCTATCAAAGTCAATATAGCTTCTTGGAGGATCGCCAAAGGGAGACTCCCGACAAAAATCAACCTTGACTTGAGAGGTATTGACCTTCACTCGGTTCATTGCCCTCTTTGTGATGAAGATTTAGAGACAGAAGAAAACCTATTCATTCACTGCCGCATTGCAAAACAAGTTTGGTTAGACGCCTTAAGATGGTGGAATCTCCAATGCTAACTTCTCAACCATCAATGAATTGTTCTCCTTGCTAATCATGTTCATCTCACACCCAACCCGATAGGCTTTTTAATGCGTTGATTCACACAACCCTCTCGTTCCTTTGGCAAGCAAGAAATGAATTGGTCTTTGCTTCCAAGCTTCCGAATAAGGATTTAATCCTCAACGACATCTAACACTACTCTCACATTTGGATTACTAGCAGACTTAAGAATTGTTCCCTTAATTGGATAAAGTGGTTTTGCAATCCTTGTAACACTCTATTCTCCACTTTGTAACTATGTTTTTCTAGCTCCTTGCTAGCTTTTTTAATCAAATTGATGTTCGAAAAAAAATGTGTGATCACTTATTTTGGTAACTGAGGCGCTAGTACGGTAAATAAATGCTACATTGTAGAAATTGTTCATATTCAATATGCATTCATTGTATTCCACCGCTAAGCATGTGGAGATTTTCATGTCGCTTTCGAACTTCGTTGTGGATATGGAGGTTCCAGTGATTTTTCTTGTCGAAACAACGGTTGGGCTATTATCGCACCCCGCTTGATGAACAGTTCAAGTATTTACATTTTATGTTTCGCTTTATACTTATACTTGAAATATTGACTTTTTGGTCAAATGGTTTATTTTAGGTGATGTAATTGTTGTTAAAGGAAGGCATATGGAGTTATTACTTACTAGCATCACGGTGGATGCTAATGATGCTCTTGCTGTCTATAACGCTGTTTCAAGGCACGTACGTGGCTATTGAAGAACATATACCTATTTCAATTGAGGGTTGTACACATTGACTTTTGAGGTCAATAACTCTTTATATACACTTTTGACTTTTGAGGTAAAACCTATTCAATGACAGGAGCTCACATATAGAGCATGACACCACTCGGCATCAGATGATTCCATCAGGTATTGTCCAGATGACAATATGGAATGGGGCGAGTCGATCAAACCCCTGTTAAGAGGTTTATGAAATGTGTCGAAAGTAAAGGCTGGTAGAATGGTGAAGCTGAATTCCAACATCATAACAGCACTAGGAAACAGGTGAAAGCTTTAACTTTACGTGTGACTTTTTTTGACTCTAGTATTAGCTGCCTGTGGAGATGTCCATATTCACTAGATCTATCACATAAATATCCATGAGTAAGTTATTTAACTTATCCTACTAATGATGCTTTGCTTAGCTACCCAAAGCGATACAGGTTGCAGAGCGGATATAAAAACCTCCAATTGTAGACATGTTTTCTTATGACGTTTGTAAGAAAAACCGTCAAGAAACATGGACAAGATTATCCTTCCAAAGTACCAACGTAAAAGAATGTTTATCTATTCAGCATCACTGGATTAACTTCTAGCATATTCTTGTTTCCTTGTGTAACAAAATCAGCTCTACTTTGCAGATGCACCACGGCCGCTCATTGTGACATAAAAAACACAATCGCTCTACTTTATAAGGTTACCACCGCCCACTATCGTTGGTCACCGTGATTTAATGTGATGGCTTCTAGAATTCACAAAGTGGTCTATCATTGACTCCTCTATCCAACACACACACCCAAACTACACACGATACAAATGCTATTGCTTGGACGCTTGACAACCGGGACGGAGTCATTTTCACTATATGATCATCAACAAAGCTCAAGATGCAAAATCATTCTATTTGTGAACTCAAGAAACGATGTTGCTATTGCCGTAATATCCGAGGAAGTTGGTATTTGATTTATTAGAAGCGATGGGTAGCATTGCAGTTGGCATCGAAAGAAAATATACACAAATCATCGCTCAACTAAATATAATATGGAACCATGGTATTTGATTTTGGAACTCCAAGCACCAAAAGCATCAGATGAACGGAACCAAACTTGCATTTATTGCTATATTGTCGATAAAACGTGTTAAATATTTCGTTAGTAACACATGAGGCCGACTTTTAAAGAGTCAATCGAACATCATGTGAGTTGTCTATTTAAATTTATTAAGAAGAACTAGTATGATGATGTGTCTTAAAATAAAAGGTCGGGACATAATTGGGTTGTCTGCAGAGGCATATGCGTCTCGGTTCTTTTCATCTCATTGTTACAATGCATCCCAACGACCCAACCTAATACCTAATACAAATGCATTTTGTCATAACTTATTAATAGTTCAAAGACTTGAAATCGTGCAATTTATGCACAACACGCCCACAACCGGCTTGAAAAATCCATAGACAAATTACAACTAACTCATTACTAATAATGATAATAACCCATCTCATATGCCATCATGTTGAATTAAAAGCTCATTTCAAATTCCTTATAATCGATGGTACCCATCCAATCATCCATGAAACAAATATTGCTACTAGAAAAGACCATGTACATAACCAGCAGAAGCTAATTATCGAACTCGATGATGTGATACCCTTCTCTAAGGCTTCAACTTCAACATCAAAATATCTCTATAAATGTCCATCAACCCAATACTCATTTTCAACACAACACAAAATAGAAGTAATCTCCTTATAGGAAACTTGTGTGGCCGCCACAAGTATAAATTGTTGAGTTTAATATATAAGACATACAATAAAACATGTAGACACCACGTAGTACACAACGGAAGACTAAGGATCATAACAAATAAATAATTAATCGAATTAAATGCGTAGTATACCTCTTGCAAATGTCGATCTCTTGAACAAAGTGATGAAGTGGTTTAAAGAGTTGTCCTCATCGCTTTTACAACTCAAACCAATAGGTGTAAGAATGATGTTTTACCACCATAGTTTTGTACACACGAATTAAACACGAATCCAAGTGATTGCTAGATCTAACACAAGCCCTTGTTTTATGAAAACAAACCAAAACACCCTTAGGAGGGAGTTCGGCCAAACAAGCAACAGAGGAGGGAGAGATCTAGGGTTAATTCAATGCACAAAGTATGAAAACCCTAAACCCTAGCCTTTGTTTATATAGTGATCAAATATCTTGGAGGAAAAGTTAGGGTTTTGGGCTAGAAAAGAAGGAATCGAATCTTTCCAAACTTAAGATATTCACCATATATTCTCTCATTTAACATTTAATGGTCGTTAGCCATTTCGTTAAATACTTAACGATCGTTAGACGGACTTTATGAGTAATAATTAATCGTAATCATTAACAATAATTATTTAACTTTAATTCTCATTTGCTAATGTGCTAATCCGTGGTCACGAGTTTGAATCCGGACATTCACGTATTTATAAATATATACATTTCAACAGCTCCCACTGGATATGTTTAAAAACATGAAATGACATTGGTTAGCTTAGCAACACGCCAATGCCCCGGTACAACTCGTGTATGGTTTTCTGGAGAAAAACCAAGTTTTGATGATTCATCATCATATTCATCCTTTTGTTTCTAATACCATGTCAATAAGAATATAGATCTCACTCATTTCTTAATTAACTATTATGTTTCTCGCTTTATGTGATTGATCAAGATTACCGGTTCTTCTGAACATATTCCAGAAGACTTTGGGCATGGCCATGCAAACATCTTAACAACCCTACAAGGGGCCCAGTATTATTATACTTCAAAATAAATTTGAAGGAAACAAACCTATTTTGACTACAAGCAGATTCACAGATTTCGCAACACTTCAAAACAACCCTTATAACTACCGCCACGTATAGCATTAGATTGCTTCACAAAATGCACTACATCCATGACATATCTCCGTATCTCAAGTCGAGGATAAATATCCATGATATACTTAATGACCAAGATCCATAAAGTATCATCATGTAGGTGGGATAAGTCCTATACTTAATTCATTGAATATCATCCGAAATTAGTCATGCTACGCATCAATATACTTTCAAGTATATTCTAACTAATACTCGATTTGTCTTAATTCAATATCATTCCCATGTTATTGATTGACAATGGACTATTTAGAGTAACTTAAGTTATTCAAGGATTTAAACATGCAACACAGGATAACATCATAATAAATGAATAATAAACATAACAAAATACTTTATTTCATTTCAATAATAATGTTTACAATATCCTTTTATCTAAAATACTTAGTCAGATGGGCATGAAACTACTAGCTAAACGAAGTCCAAACTTATCGGACAAATGATTAAGTTTTTCACCGTAAGGCCTTCATAAAGGATCCGCTAGGTTATTATCTCGTGTGAACTTTGAGCAACTCAATTTCACCTATCTTGACTTGCTCTCGAACATAGTGATATTGTATAGGATAGTGTCTCGGTGCCCTTCATGACTCAGTTCATGGGCAAAAGTAATTGCGCAGAATTGTCACAATATACTTTAATAGGATTTTCAATCGACGATAACACCAAGCCCGAAACAAACTTCCTTATCCAAACAGACTTCCATGGCGACCTCGCACACCGCTATGTACTCACTTTCCGTAGCGTACATCGCAAGTGATGTCTGCTTTTTGCTCTTCCAATCCACAAGACCTCCATTGATGACAAATATGTAACCCGTCTAAGACTTCGATCATCTTTGTCACACTTCGAGATGCATTGCGGTAACTCGTAATGTATAGTTCTCGCTCGATTTCTATACACTATGAACATATCTCTTGTAGCCCTAAGGTACTTGAGAATATGTTTAATGTTAGATCGTTGAATTTCACCAAGATTCGTTGATACCCACCGGTCAAGTTTTGAGCAAACGCCACATCCGCCTTGTGCATCGCACCGCATACATGATAGATCCTACACCAAGCATAAGGAACTTTCTTCATACACACCACCTCTGCAGTGTTGAAGCACGACCTTGGCGCTTAAACCATGATTTACTTGCATTGGCAAAAATCCTTCTCGAATTTTGCATATTGAATCTCTTCAATATTTTGTCAATGTAAGCACTTTGGCTTAAACCAATTAGCCTCCTTGATCTATCCTCAGAGATCTAGATTTCGAGTATGTATGTTGCTTCCCTAAGTCCTTCATCGAGAAACATTTACCAAGATAGGCTTTCACCTCATTTAGACTTGGTATATGATTTCCCATGATTAATATGTCATCGACATACAGAACAAGAAAAGTAACATGACTCCCACTAGCTTTGTGATATACACACGGCTCATCAAGATTCTAAGTAAATCCAAAACTTTTGATTTCTCCATCGAATCTTTTATTCCATTGCCTTGATGCTTGCTTCAGTCCATAAATGGACCTTTTAAGCTTGCATACACGGTTAGGAAATAATGGATTCACAAACCCCTCAGGCTGTGCCATATAGATGTCTTCATCTAGACAACCATTCAGAAAGGCGGTTTTGACATCCATCTACCAAATCTCATAGTTATAGTGTGAAGCTATAGCTATGAGAATCCTAATAGCTCTTATGTCCGCTACAGGAGAAAATGTCTCATCGCAATCAATGCCATAGGTTTGAGTAAAACCTTTAGCCACTAAACGAGCCTTGTAGGTGTGTACATTGCCATCCATGTCGGCTTTCTTTTGAAGATCCACTTACTTCCAACCACTTTAGCATTGGGAGGAAGGTCAACTTCAATCCGCATATCATTATCTTCATGGATTGCATTTCATTCATAGCAATCGCCATTTATCCTTTTCAGATCAACCATGACAACCTTATAGTTGGCGTGTTCATTAAGATCCCAACTATATTTTCCTCCACCTCACGTTAAGACATAGACGGTCAGTGCACGATAGTCCTTTCGGACCTACGAATGGGAACAACTTCGTGAGGAGCGCCTAAGCTTTCGTGCTCTTCTTGAAGTTGGCTAGTATATTCGAAGGTGTTGTATCTTCTTGATCATATTCCGCATCAATTACTCTCCCACTAAGTTCTTGAGATATGAGATTCCTTTCAAGGAAGTCTCCATACCTAGCCACTATGACTTTGTTCTCGGTAGGTAGTAAAAGTAGTAACCCATAGTTTCCTTAGGGTATCCTACAAAATACACTTAATGATCGGCTTGAGCTTATCTCGGTGAGTCACGTTTAACAAACGCCCACATCCCCGCACCTTTAAGTAAGAAAAGTTGGGAGTTTTCCCGTCCATATTTCATATGGAGTTTTAACAACCTTCTTCGTTGGAACCATATTCAAAATGTGAATAGCGCTTTCAAGGCATAATCCCAAAAAGTAAAGGAAGAGTCGAAGTTCAAACATTGATCGTACTCATGTCAAGTAAAGTATGATTTCTCCTTTCGATACACCATTTTGTTGTGGAGTATAAGGAGATGTGAAATCGGATAATTCCACACTCACTAAGTAATCTTTGAACTCTTGACTTATATACTCACCTCCTCTATTGGATCAAGAGCTTTAATCTTCTTGCCGAGTTGTAATTTACTTCACTTTTGAAAACCTTAAATGTTTCAAAGACTTCATGCTTATGTTTAATTAAATAAACATAACCATAACGACCAAATCATCCGTAAAGGTTAAGTAGCACCACGCTTTGACACATGTCTAGTGGACCACACACATCGGTGTGTATTAATCTAAGTAGATCGAAGCCCTTTCCACTTGTGGTGAAAAAGGTTTCCTTGTCATCTTCCCGCCTATGCAAGACTCGTGATTTGTCAAATGATTCATCATCGAATCGCTTGTAAAAGCCCATCGTGTTGCAGATTTTCCATGTTTCTTGCCTATATGGGCAAGGCAACAATGCCAAAGATAAGAAGAGTCATAGTTAGACTTGCTCTTCTTATGGCTAATGCTATACAACTAATTATTCTCATTGGATACCGTAACCACCCGTAATTTTTCACACTATTATTTTAGTAGTACTATTATTTATTTTATCGTAAAATACAAACTATTTTTTTTGACAATTACTGATAAACAAAACACAACAACGAGAGGTTATCTCGATAAACGAGCCCGCACGCGCACCAACACTACATAAGCTATGGCTTAAGTCAAATAATTATTTTACTGACTCAATAATAATGTTTATTACTATTTTTATTAAAACACTCGCAAACACATATTTTACGCGTTTATATTTAAAAACACCAAACCAGAACACCACAACTACATTTAAGCTCACACTAAACATGAAGTACGCGGAATGAAAATTTAATAATCCATCCCTTCTTCTACTCGATTATGCTGCCCCCTCAAAACCCTCCCAAAAATCACATGCTTACTTAGTAATTTGGAATAAAGTGGCTTTTAAATATGTACTATGCATAGGATCCTATCCTAATTTGAACACACACACCCTTTCACGCTTATAAAGGATAGTCAAATACTACTCTTTTTTGCTCTTTTAACCTGTTCAAAGACCACAAGGACCAACACACTCTAATTTCCTTTCAATCTATCACAGTACATAGTTCATTTGACTCTTTGGTATAAGTCTTGGTTGGTTTGAGTTTAGCATGGAAAGTCTTGGATAAACATAGTGTTCTTGGGTGTTCTTGATATCCTCTTAATCGACAAACAAACAAAACCCTTGTCGCGGTCGATCGCAAACTCATACTATTTGAATTTACGCTATTTCGGATTTCTTCAACTAAGGTGAGTTCATAGCCCCACTTTTACTCTTTTAACTGCTTTATAAACTCTTTGGGGAGATACATGCTATAAACTAGAACACAAGTCTTTTCTTAAAATGTATGTTTGCTCGATTATTATTATTATAGCCTAAGTTGCTCGCCAAAAGTCCCTTCATCATGAACCATTAATCACTTGCGAGTGAACGCAAATATTGTGGATAGTACTATGGGAATTGATTTGACCCGACTCGGTTATCGAAATAACCGGCGCACCATATTTGATTATCTCTATGTAATTGGCTATTACATCCGGGGGCAATTTTATTACTTACACCAAGAATTAGGCGTGTGCGATTAGTATTGGTGTCATGAGCTTAGTGCATAATTATAATCTCTGTTTTTCTATGATAATTTTCTTCGAAGCAATTATCATCTTTAACTTGTGTTCAACTATTTACTAAACCTATGAATATCAATCTTGTGTTGATCTTTTTAAGCATGTTTATCTCAGGTATTAAAAAGGTGATAGCTAACTCTTGAGGCGCTTGGGCATTGGCATGGCATGGTCATAGATGACTCTGATTTAAGTATGGGGACCACATTTTATTAATGAGCCATTTTTCCGCAACAAATCAACCTTTGTAAACTCTATTTTACTTCAATAAATGAAATCTTTTAAGAAAAATATTTATTTTTCACTTTGTGTTATGATCCAATTGAGTAGCATCCCAAAACCCTTTTTCTTCCGCTACAAACCATTTTTGGGGTGTTACAGATTAGTATCGAGCCAGTTATGGAGAACTAGGTATTTTTCAAACCTAGACTATAACCACTTTTACAAAAACTTAACCCTATGACCGACACATGCTCGCCTCGCCAAGTCGATTGCCTCACTTATGACTTGTTATAGTCATCTTTGATAAGATATGTGTTTTATTACTAACAACTTAGTCTCACTATTAACTATGATTGCTTTACTTATACGTATGTTTACGCACCACCGCACTACGCCTTCTCCCCACATAAATGAAATATTTGTTCAAACTTTCATACCAAACTTTAAAGGCATTAGGACATGTTACTAGTATAACTAAGCTAAGCATTGCAAGATTCGTTGAACCTCGGGTGAATATAGCCACGATCACCTATATTCACCAGGACGATGGGACATAGCCCCGATCACCTATGTCCGACTCAGAGGTGAATGTTGCAACTCGAAAGTAGTTATAATAGTGGTATGCCCGATTGACCTCATGATTGACTTCTAAAATGGAAAATTTTCATGAGTGTTCATCATAAGAGTTATAAAGGTTCACTCCTACACATCACAATCGACGCCACAACATTTTCTCACTACGATACTTTTCTCCTAAGTGGAACGCCTTTCTCATTACCACACTCTAAACCGACCATTTTACACTACTACCATGCGCCTCCACGTCTACATCTTACTAGCAAGCGTGCATGGAGATTTGCTTGGAAGATGATGCACACTACCACTTGGCAAGAAGGACACCACAAAGTGATCCATGTTGAAATGGACCACTTTACGCCACCACTTGCGCCTCCGTGCTTACGTTATGTATGAGATTTGTTGAGCAAATAATACATAACCAAAGGAAATGTTACATGATTCGAAAGTTAACGATTATATTTACCATTTAGATTTGCTTAGCACATTACGCGACTAACTAAATTTTATTTACCACACGACATTATTCTATGTTTAGATTATATTTTGGGTTACTACAATACCTTGTCTTCGCTTTCCGTCCCATCGACTTATCGCCTTCTCATCGAACCATTATATCTCTATTACGGAGTCGTTACAACCCATGTATCCATCATCCCATCCTATCATCATTCTCTTAGACGTTGAGATCAAGTCATCTCGTCATCCATTCCGATAACAAAGGTCACCTCTCGCCCCAAAACTCGTACTCAATCGATAAATCGGATTACATCTCTAGCCGTTCTAGGAATGACACACCCGACATCTACAAAGGGAACCCTCGCTAAACATAAATAATAAACGAACGACTAAAAGATCTAAAACATACCAAGAGTCAATTTGCAACTCAAGTCACTTTTCGGGAACGTATCCTAACCTTTCACTCATTTCTTTGAAATATCACGTCGGTTTTACTACCCTCTTATGAAATAGTAAACTTTGTCGCAAACTACTTTCAACTATTTTTCCGATCACTTCACGGTCATTTTCCCAAAAGTCTTACTATCGTGCCATCAAACCAAAAATTTACGACCTTACTAATACTTCATAAACAATGACCTTACTAATGCTTTGCAAACTATTTTTTATAGAGTGATAAACTGACTAATTTCCTTACTCCTATTTTATGAAACAACAAACAATTGCGATAACAATTTATAAACTATATTACAAATTTTTCCCGCAAGATATATTACGGTCTTATAAACTATTTTACCTCTTATTGAGTCGCTTTAGCTAACGCCGATCTAAAACCATTAAACCACGTTACTCTTCGTCTTTACTTTACTGACTATTTTTATTACCACCCTATAAACCACCTAGATATTAATTGAACTACGAAACCTTCTATTATTTGACAAACGATAAATTGTTTTCTTATAAGCTATTTTACAAATCATTTCACGAGTTGTTGTACAACCTGAATTGCCGTCTTACCGAAATATCACAAAGTTAACTGCGATTTCACTACTACTCGATAAATAATAAATAAATCGTTTTCTATTACCTTGTAAGTCGCCTTAACAATCACCTTGCCAAGTGTTGCTTTAATACCAAACCACAAATTGCATAATTATCTTAATAGAAATATTCTCTTCTTAATCAATAAAGTAGTTTTACAAACCCTTTAATGAACTTTACCGCAATTTCCTTACAAACTATTTACCCTCTTGAAAAAAAAAAAAAAAAAAAAAAAAAACTACTTTAAAGGATAACCGATATTTTCTTTAAATTCTCTGAGTAAAATAAGCGCTTTGTTTTGAAAACAATAGATACACATTATAATGGAAATGCTTGGAAATAAAGCGATTCATCATTTACAAAAGCTAAGGTATTTGAAACTATTTGAAATTGCGAAACAACTTTTGGATTCAAAAAAAAAAAAAAAAAACCTCCAACAAGATACCGATTTCATGTTGTCACCTAAAACTTTATTTAACAAGTTTTCATCACAAAAGTGAAATTTAGCAATTTTCTTTAAATACATCAAGCTCTCACTTAAAATTTTAAAGGCTCTATATTTTATATATACCCCACATTCGAGAAGCATAACCTTAATAACCGAATCTTATCCATAAACTTTTAAAACTTATCGAAACGATATACCCAACCACATCTTCTTAAATGACGTTTTCACCTTCGATGACTTTTCTTTAAATAACAATTGTGTCAACAATGAAACACGTTGAGACATTTTTCTAGAAAGATTTATTCTAACGAGTCAAAAATTTTCTAGTCAAACCTTATCAAAACTTCTTATGCTAGGAAATATCAAACATTAACCTTTGCGAAATTGTTTTATTTGCATCACGTGTAAAAACCGATTTTATAGGATCCTTTCGAGGATGCAAATCTCTTACCTAAAATTTTCATCCCAAAGAATTTGTGCCTCTTGAAATATTCTTTTTATTCGAATAAATTTATCCACCTCATGTTTGCGAACAAAATTATAAAATTTCAAAAATTTTCGTTTGTCACATAAGCGACTAACACAAACTTAACCTCGAGGACGAGGTTCCCATAAGGGGTAGGTACTGTAACCACCCGTAATTTTTCACACTATTATTTTAGTAGTACTATTATTTATTTTATCAGAAAATACAAACTATTTATTTTTTTGACAACCATCGATAAACAAAACACAACAACGAGAGGTTATCTCGATAAACGAGTTCAAGACGCAAGCACCAACACTACATTAGCTATGGTTTAAGTCAAATAATTATTTTACTGACTCAATAATAATGTTTATTACTATTTTTATTAAAACACTCGCAAACACATATTTTACGCGTTTATATTTTAAAACACAAAACCAGAACACCACGACTACATTTAAGCTCACACTAAACATGAAGTACGCGGAATGAAAATTTAATAATCCATCCCTTCTTCCAATCGATTATGCTGCCCCCTCAAAACCCTCCCAAAAATCACATGCTTACTTAGTAATTTGGAATAAAGTGTCTTTTAAATATGTACTATGCATAGGATCCTACCCTAATTTGAACACACACACCCTTTCACGCTTATAAAGGATAGTCAAATACTACTCCTTTTTGCTCTTTTAACCTGTTCGAAGACCACAAGGACCAACACACTCTAATTTCCTTTCAATCTATCACAGAACATAGTTCATTTGACTCTTTGGTTTAAGTCTTGGTTTGTTTGAGTTTAGGCTAGAAAATCTTGGATAAACATAGTGTTCTTGGGTGTTCTTGATATCCTCTTAATCGACACACAAACAAAACCCTTGTCGCGTGTTGGTACCGCTCACTCATACTATTTGAATTTACGTTATTTGGATTTCTTCAACTAAGGTGAGTTCATAGCCCCACTTTTACTCTTTTAACTGTTTTATAAACTCTTTGGGAGAGATACATGCTATAAACTAGAACACAAGTATTTTCTTAAAATGTATGCTTGCTCGATTATTATTATTATAGCCTAAGTTGCCCGCCAAAAGTCGCCTTCATCATGAACCATTAATCGCATGAGTGAACGAAATGGGAATTGACGACCCGACTCGGTTATCGGAAATAACAAGGCGCATCATATTTGATTATCTCTATGTAATTGGCTATTACATCCGGGGCAATTTTATTACTTACACTAGTAATTAGGCGATGCGATTAGTATTGGTGTCATGAGCTTAGTGCATATGATAAGGTTTTAAAAGGTACCATTTTGAGGGTCATTTAAGTCCTTATTTGATCACTTTTGTATCCGTTATTGCTTAATATCGCTCCTTTTCACTTTTAGGTCTCGTGAAGGCAAAATGGAATGGCACTTATTTGGACTAAAAGGCGCGAATATATGAAGAAATGGCCAAAGTCGAAATCGAGACACTCACGATTATTGAATGTAGAAGGCGGCGGCGTCAGTTCTATGTGCGGCGCCGTCGGAGAATTATTGTGACGGTAAGAACTCAAAACTCGTGTTTTCAAGAGACGGCGTCTAGTTGTGAAAGAATAGGCCATCGTTACTCGGACGGCCTAGATGCAATCCAGACGACGCCGAAGTCAAGAGGACGGCCACGGACATAAGGTGACTCCGTCGCAAGGTTAACGTGGCCAAGACGAAACCCCACGAGGCGGCGACACGGCGCCACTAAACATAAGGTGGCCGTCGCAATTGTAATCTTATATATAGAATCCGAATTTTTCGGTCTTTGTGTGGAGAGTCTTTGGAGTAAAACCTAAACCGAACCTAAGGTGTCTTGTACAAGATTTTAGGGTTTTAACCCTATCTTACACCAAGATAAGTCTTTGCTTCATTAATTCAATTATGTCTTTGATTATTTGTGTGTATGCTTGCATGTTCTCCATGTCCAAGCTAATTTATTTGTGTGTTTGCTTAGGAAGTATGAAACTTAATTATTGAATATTGATTGGTTGTTTCTTATCTTAGTTGATTAATGATCTAGTAATGCGATAGGTCATTCGTTGTGTACTTAATGCTTGATTCATCTTTGTGAACCTTAGAGTATGATTACCCGAGTGATTGTAGGCTAAACCATCCGAAGAGCGCCTTAGAGTAGGAGTCTATAATCTCTACGTGGATTTGTAGACAAGACCCTTTGGTAAGTTCAAAGAGTTGGGAGAAACGCATACCCTACAACTTTAGAAACACAACGCAACTAGAATAAGACGTGACACTCAACCATCAATAGGAGATAATTAAGGAGTAATACAAACTAAGTAAACACATCTTTAAACTATCATACGAGCACACATTAATTAGACATAGACTCCCACAACCTTAGTTTAGATAATTAGATAATAGTAGAGTAATCGGTAGAAATACCAACCCCCAAATCCAATACCCGAGATTCGTACTTTTCCATTTTCATAAAATATAAAAGATAAAAATAATCTTCCTCAACCTTAACCTTAGCGTAGTAACTCCCTACTAGCATTCCTATTCCCCAGAGAACGATATCAATACCGTGGCTTACCCTAATTACTACACTACAACGATTAGGTTCACGCCTAGGGTGTTATAAAACTTGCTCAAGAAAAGGAAGTTTCCTTGACCCCGAACGACGCGTGTAGCGTTATCAAGATAATAATAATCTCTGTTTTTCTATGATAATTGTCTTTGAAGCAATTATCATCTTTAACTTGTGTTCAACTATTTACTAAACCTATGAATATCACTCAACCGTTGTGTTGATCTTTTTAAGCATGTTTATCCCAGGTATTAAAAAGGTGATAGCTAACTCTGGAGGCGCTTGGGCATTGGCATGGCATGGTCATAAATGACTCTGATTTACGTATGGGGAACACATTTTATTAATGAGCCATTTTTCCGTAACAAATAAACCTTTGTAAACTCTATTTTACTTCAATAAATGAAATCTTTTAAGAAAAATATTTATTTTTCACTTTGTGTTATGATCCAATTGAGTAGCATTCTAAAACCCTTTTTCTTCCGCTGCAAACCATTTTTGGGGTTGTTACAGATTGGTATCAGAGCCAGGTTATGGAGAACTAGGTATTTTTCAAACCTAGACTATAACCAGTTTTACAAAAACTTAAACCTATGACCGACACATGCCTGCCTGCTAAGCTGATTGCCTCACTTATGACTCGTTATAGTCATCTTTGATAAGATATGTGTTTTATTACTAACAACTTAGTCTCACTATTAACTTTGATTGCTTTACTTATCGTATGTTTACGCACTAACGCACTCACGCCTTCTCCCCACATAAATGAAATATTTGTTCAAACTTTCATACCAAACTTTAAAGGCATTAGGACATGTTACTAGTATAACTAAGCTAAGCATTGCAAGATTCATTGAACCTCGGGTGAATATAGCCCTGATCACCTATATTCAGCCGTGGACATGGGACATAGCCCGATCACCTATGTCCGACTCGAGGTGAATGTTGGAATACTGAAAGTAGTTATAATAGTGGTATGCCCAGTTGACCTCCTGATTGACTTCTAAAAATGGAAAAAATTTCATGAGTGTTCATCATAAGAGTTATAAAGGTTCACTCCTACACATCACACACTGACGTCACAACATTTTATCACTACGATACTTTTTCTCCTAAGTGGAATGCCTTTCTCATTACCACACTCTCTAAACTGACCATTTTACACTACTACCCTGCGCCTCCGCGTCTACATCTTACTAGCAACGTGCATGGAGATTTGCTTGGCAGATGATGCAAACTACCACTTCGCGCAAGGACACCACAGTGATCCATGTTGAAATGGACCACTTTACGCCACCACTTCGCGCCCTCCGTGCTTACGTTATGTATGAGATTTGCTGAGCAGATAATACATAACCAGTGAAATGTTACATGATGCGAGTTAACGATTATATTTACCATTCAGATTTGCTTAGCACATTACGCGCGACTAACTAAATTTTATTTACCACACGACATTATTCTATGTTAAGATTATATTTTTGGGTTACTACAATACCATGTCTTCTGTTTTCCCGTCCCATCGACTTATCGTATTCTCTACTGAACCATTATATCTCTATTACGGAGTCGTTACAACCCATGTATCCATCATCCCATCCTATCATCATTCTCTTAGACGTTGAGATCGAAGTCATCTCGTCATCCATTGCGATAACAGTGTCACCTCTGCCCCAAAACTCGTACTCAATCGATAAATCGGATTACATCTCTAGCCGTTCTAGGAATGACACACCTCGACATCTACAAAGGGAACCCCTCCCTAAACATAAATAATAAACGAACGACTAAAAGATCTAAAAACATACCAAGAGTCAATTTGCAACTCAAGTCACTTTTCTGGGAACGTATCCCTAACCTTTCACTCATTTCTTTGAAATATCAGCGGTCGGTTTTACTACCCTCTTATGAAATAGTAAACTTTGTCGTAAACTACTTTCAACTATTTTTCCGATCACTTCACGGTCATTTTCCCAAAAAGTCTTACTACTGTGCCATCAAACCAAAAATTTACGACCTTACGAATACTTCATAAACAATGACCTTACTAATGCTTTGCAAACTATTTTCTTATAGAGTGATAAACTGACTAATTTCCTTACTCCTATTTTATGAAACAACAAACAATTGCGATAACAATTTATAAACTATATTACAAATTTTTCCTGCAAGATATATTACGGTCTTATAAACTATTTTACCTCTTATTGAGTGCTTTTAGCTAACGCTTAATCTAAAACCATTAAACCACGTTACTCTTCGCCTTTACTTTATCGACTATTTTATTACCACCCTATAAACCACCTAGATATTAATTGAACTACGAAACCTTCTATTATTTGACAAACGATAAATTGTTTTCTTATAAGCTATTTTACAAATCATTTCACGAGTTGTTTTACAACCTGAATTGCCGTCTTACCGAAATATCACAAAGTTAACTGCGATTTCACTACTACTCGATAAATAATAAATAAATCGTTTTCTATTACATTGTAAGCTGTCTTAACAATCACCTTGCCAAGTGTTGCTTTAATACCAAACCACAAATTGTGAATTATCTTAATAGAAATATTCTCTTCTTAATCAATAAAGTAGTTTTACAAACCCTTTAATGAACTTTCTTGAAATTTCCTTACAAACTATTTACTCCTCTTGAAAAAAAAAAAAAAAAAAAAAAAACTACTTTAAAGGGTAAATCGATATTTTCTTTAAATTCTCGTAGTAAAATAAGCGCTTTGTTTTGAAAACAATATATACACATTATAATGGGAAATGCTTGGAAACAAAACCGATTCATCATTTACAAAAGCTAAGGTATTTGAAACTATTTAAAATTGCGAATAAACTTTTGGATTCACAAAAAAAAAAAAAAAAAAAAAAACCTCCAACAAGAAACCGATTCCATGTTGTCGCCTAAAACTTTATTTAACAAGTTTTCATCACAAAAGCTGAAATTTAGCAATTTTATTTAAATACATCAAGCTCTCACTTAAAATTTTAAAGGCTCTATATTTTTATATATACCCCCACATTCGAGAAGCATAACCTTAACAACTAAATCTTATCCATAAACTTTTAAAACTTATCGAAACGTATATACCCAACCACATCTTCTTAAATGACGTTTTCACCTTCGATGACTTTTCTTTAAATAAAAATTGTGTCAACAATGAAACACGTGGTGACATTTTTCTAGAAAGATTTATTCTAACGAGTCAAAAATTTTCTAGTCAAACCTTATCAAAACTTCTTATGCTAGGAAATATCAAACATTAACCTTTGCGAAATTGTTTTATTTGCATCACGTGTAAAAACCGATTTTATAGGATCCTTTCGAGGATGCAAATCTCTTACCCAAATTTTTCATCCCAAAGAATTTGTGCCTCTTGAAATATTCTTTTTATTCGAATAAATTTATCCACCTCATGTTTGCGAACAAAATTATAAAATTTCAAAAATTTTCGTTTGTCACATAAGCGACTAACACAAACTTAACCTCGAGGACGAGGTTCCCATAAGGGGTAGGTACTGTAACCACCCGTAATTTTTCACACTATTATTTTAGTAGTACTATTATTTATTTTATCAGAAAATACAAACTATTTATTTTTTTTGACAATTACTGATAAACAAAACACAACAACGAGAGGTTATCTCGATAAACGAGCCCGCACGCGCACCAACACTACAATAGCTATGGTTTAAGTCAAATAATTATTTTACTGACTCAATAATAATGTTTATTACTATTTTTATTAAAACACTCGCAAACACATATATTACGCGTTTATACTTAAAAACACCAAACCAGAGCACCACGACAACATTTAAGCTCAAACGAACCACGAAGTACGCGGAATGAAAATTTAATAAGCCATCCTTTCCTCCACTCGATTATGCTGCTCCTCAAAACCCTCCCAAAAATCACATGCTTACTTAGTAATTTGGAATAAAGTGGCTTTTAAATATATACTATGCATAGGATCCTATCCTAATTTGAACACACACCCCTTCACGCTTATAAAGTATAGTCAAATACTACTTTTTTCTCTTTTAACCTTTTTGAAGAGCACAAGGACCAACACACTCTAATTTCCTTTCAATCTATCACAGAACATAGTTCATTTGACTCTTTGGTATAAGTCTTGGTTGGTTTGAGTTTAGCATGGAAAGTCTTGGATAAACATAGTGTTCTCGGGTGTTCTTGATATCCTCTTAATCGACACACAAACAAAATCCTTGTCGCGTGTTGGTACTGCGCACTCATACTATTTGAATGTACGCTATTTCGGATTTCTTCAACTAAGGTGAGTTCATAGCCCCACTTTTACTCTTTTAACTGTTTTATAAACTCTTTGGGAGAGATACATGCTATAAACTAGAACACAAGTATTTTCTTAAAATGTATGCTTGCCTGATTATTATTATTATAGCCTAAGTTGCCTGCCAAAAGTCCACTTCATCATGAACCATTAATCACTTGCGAGTGAGCGCAAATATTGTGGATAGTACTATAGGAATTGACGACCCCGACTCGGTTATTGGAAATAACCGGGGCGCACCATATTTGATTATCTCTATGTAATTGGCTATTACATCTGAGGGGAAATTTTATTACTTATACCAGTAATTATATGTGTGCAGTTAGTATTGGTGTCATGAGCTTAGTGCATAATAATAATCTCTGTTTTTCTATGATAATTGTCTTCGAAGCAATTATCATCTTTAACTTGTGTTCAACTATTTACTAAACCTATGAATATCACTCAACCGTTGTGTTGATCTTTTTAAGCATGTTTATCTCAGGTATTAAAAAGGTGATAGCTAACTCTGGAGGCGCTTGGGCATTGGCATGGCATGGTCATAGATGAATCTGATTTACGTATGGGGTCCATATTTTATTAATGAGCCATTTTTCCGCAACAAATCAACCTTTGTAAACTCTATTTTATTTCAATAAATGAAATCTTTTTAGAAAAATATTTATTTTTCACTTTGTGTTATGATCCAATTGAGCAGCATCCCAAAACCCCTTTTCTTCCGCTGCAAACCATTTTTGGGGTGTTACAGATACACAACCATCCATATCAATTTCAAACACACCAAGTATAGGAATATCATTAAAGTAAAAAACATTATTTAAAGAAACTGGAATTCCATAACTGGTAAAAGTGTGCACAAAACCAATATCTTTTAACAAAGAAACTAAAATAACACCCCTAACAATGGAGTGTGCATAATGAAAATTATTTAGTTCCAAAATTTAGCCCAAGGCAACACTAAATCAAAAGTCCTTATGGCTTCGACAACCGCACGCTTTCCATTTCCAACGTACAAGTATCTCTCTCCATGTGTCGCCTTCCTTGCTCCTCTAAGTCCTGCGATGTATTACGATGTGAGTACCACATCCTATATCATATATCCGTGAATTTTGCTTATGAGGAAAAGAAAATAATTCAAACATAAAATACCGATGAGCTAGGCACCATCTTATTTTATTCTCAAGGCACTTATTCAGATAAATCGGCAGTTCCACTTCCAAAGGACACGTGAAGTTGCAATGGTGGCAAGTTAAATCCTTCTTAGGATTCTCCTTTTCTTTGCGGTGGTTCTTCTTAGGAGTCTGGTGGGATGACAACTTGTTTCCCTTTCCTTTTCATTTCCTTTCTTATCTCGCCATGGATTTGGCTTATTCACCCTACCACCTTGTATTGCTAGTACAACAGTGTAGGAGCCTCTTGGCAATCTCTTCTCAAGTCTACAAGCATTGCATGTAACTCATTCACCGCCTTCCCGTAATGCATGTTAAAATTTCGCACAAAATCACCAAATCGTTCTCGATTAAGGGAGTGATTGATGAGGCCGACACATACATCGTTGGAGTAACCACATCCGAGCTTCCAATTGGTCCAAGTGATGTTTCATCTCAAGGACGTGGTCGGAGACCGATTTGTCAACCTCCGCTTGTAGCTATGAACCTTTTCAATTAGTTCATACAGCTCACCGCTGGTGGCTTCTCAAACATACGCTTGAGTTCATCTAGTATGCTCATAGGCGGATAGTGCTCAAATTGTTTTTGCAATCGAGCGAGACATCCCCAAAGCATTAGACACACCACATCATTGTGCTTTCATATTCAACACGATATGCCTCTTGTTCAAGAGCAAGAGTCGATTGAGAGGAGCATCGTGCGAGGTGTAGTCAAAATATCAAGTCTTTGGCAACACGAAGGATGATCCTAAGTGCACGATGCCAATCATTGAAATTTGGGCTACCACTTGTCTCTTCCAATCATATCTTTGAAAGCGTAACTCATTAAGCTCATAGTGTTTTCGTGTTGATGAGCCATCTACGTAAAAAGTTCAAAAACCATAATTAGTATTTTGATAATTTTCCTTTTCAATAAACAATTAAATACCCAAGGTTCATATTCATATAACCAATTAATTATTATTGAAAACTAGGATCCAAATTGTCATAATCTCATCACGCCGATTGATCTGCTAGTAATGAACCTTATACAAAATGGTAGAGCTTTTGCTCAATTGCAATTCCTAAATTTATGGGATTTACATATAGCCAATTTCAATTGCCATGTAAACATGTTTTATCCCATCTTATGCCTTGAAAGTTGCCGCTCACCGCCTAACTCAATTAAGTTGTCCAACTTAAGAAAGCGCAAAATCGTCCATGCCCGTTCTCACGACACGTGGACATTTTACCCTTTGATTACGATTTAAGTCACGTTCTCACGCAAATAAAAGGTAATCTTAGGTGTTTCCGTTTTGCTGGATGGCATATAACTCAAATTAAAGGGTAATAATTTTGATGTCAAATCAAATATGTACAAAGATGTCATGCATTCATCTTCGTAACATTGTTTTTATTAAAACATTTATATCCTTGTTTTAATGATTTAAGCTTTTCATCATCAAACTTTAATCGAGGTATTGGATAACCAATTAAAGAATCACCTTAATTACCACTATATCCTACTATTGCATGAGTCATAAGACCCAAGTTATTCGGATAATTACCACAAAAGTGGCGCGTAGAGATTAGAGTAATTCACCCTTAAGATTTTATGCACACATATAGGAATACTTGGTAGCTCCATTAAGACGCACAAACGAGCGGAGAATCGTGTCACAAGCATATTAAAACCCTCATTTTTAGGGTCACAATTTAATGCGTACCCTCCTTGTACCCATCACACAGTTTGTCATTAATTGGTGAGCCGTTCTAACTATTTGTGCAAAAATCAATCAATTAAACGATTATGATTACTACGCTTAAAAATACATGTTTCACCATTGTTTAGGTCGGTTTATTTTTCTTGTAAAATACCCTTGTTACACATAACAAACAAGCAAGTATTTTAAAAATAAACAAATAAACAATGAATGCATAACATAATAATAAGTCATGCATATCAAATAGCCACATGCAAACCTTTTTGATAAATCCTATTAATAACCAATTCTAGATCTGTCAATATGTATATGTTTAATTAAGACTCTCACCCGTTTTCAGCAATGTACAAAGTGAGCCACACGCATCGATTCATCGATTGCGTGAGTCGAAATCAAACACATACCACATAGCACATAATTGATTAAATGATAATTATTGAGGTCTTCCCCAATTTAAGATCTATCAAAATATTTAGTGTATATCACTTAACCAAGTAAAACATACAATAAAAGCAGATCCATGATAAAACATGCATGTAATTATCATGGATGTAAACCACACTAACAATTAATGCAATTAAACAGAGTTACGCAATACACATAAAATTGCATACAACCTAAGGTTTCTAATCCAATTAAAACTGAAGTTTACAAAACGCTAATTATGGCAACAAAACGCCCAAAAAAATATAGGTTTTGCAAACCCTAGATCTACGCATACAAATAATAACACAATCATGTTTATTTTATTTATGTGTTTCAGTAATTAATTACTTGTTATACAAGGCTCGTGATGCCACTGTTGAGTTTAACATATAAGACATGCAATAAAACATGTAGACACCACAGAGTACACAGCGGAAGACTAAGGATCATAACAAATAAATAATTAACTGAATTAAATGCGTAACATACCTCTTGCAAATGTCAGATCTCTTGAACAAAGCAGATGAAGTGGTTTAAAGAGTTGTTCCTTACCGTTTTACAACTCAAACCAATAGGTGTAAGAATAATGTCTTACCACCACAGTTTTGTACACACGAATTAACCACGAATCCAAGTGATTGCTAGATCTAACACAAGCCCTTGTTTTATGAAAAAAACAAAACCAAAACACCCTTAGGAGGGGAGTTCGGCCGAAACAAGCAAGAGAGGGAGAGGGAGAGGGAGAGATCTAAGGTTAATTCAATGCACAAAGTATGAAAAACCCTAAACCCTAGCCTTTGTTTATATAGTGATCAAATATCTTGGAGGAAAAATTAGGGTTTTGGGCTAGAAAAGCCCCCCCTTGGCCGGCCATGATGGATGAGAAAAGAGGGAACCCGAATCTTTTCCAAACTTAAGATATTCACCATATATTCTCTCATTTAACATTTAACGTTCGTTAACCATTTCCGTTAAATACTTAACGATCGTTAGACGGACTTTATGTGTAATAATTAATCGTAATCATTAACATTAATTATTTAACTTTAATTCTCATTCGCTAATGTGTGCAATCCCCGTGGTCACGAGTTCGAATCCGGACATTCCCGTATTTATAAATATATACATTTCCAACATAAATGTTAACTGATTTGTGAAGTACAGTTGAAGTAATGATGGTGAGTTTTAGTGGCGGAGTTTGTCAAGGTGGGATGGAATTGGTCAGGTTCAAAAAGAGTCTGGAAGATTAGCGGAAATATTTGAAGTTGCAAAAATTTGAACAGACGCGAATGTGAATGGTTTAAAAGCAAGTAATGCGGGTTATTGACGCTCTTAAGTCACCAATAAATTCCCTCGACTTCTTGAGAAGTTCAATTACTACCCATACTTGCTTTAACCCACCAAAGATCCACTTCGCATAAAGCTCAAGTTTTAGCAATACAACTTCTTCCATGTAGCCTCCAACTCCTCCATTTTGACCCTCAACCAACCCCAACCCACCCTTCACAACCTCCTTAACCAAAACCAACCAATCACCATGCCATCCTTCTCATCCAACCATTCATACTAGTCCAAATTCCTTTACTATTAGTTGAGGAGATTGTCAAGGTAGGATAGAGTTGGTTACTGGTTCGAAAGCTACTGACCAGTGCCATCAGCAACTATGTAAAAAAATGTGTTAACTAATCATGTTACAGTTAACTAATATAACACATTAGACTCAAAGATTAAAGAAACACCATGTGGGATTACCTCAAACTAATAGATTATCTCATATCACGGACATAAAAATGATTCCAAACAATTCGAATAACCATTTACAACAGACAACAAGACTTAACATTTATGCATCATTTACATTTTGCACAAAAATATACAAAACATATAAACAAGTTCTATGTTTTCGAGTTGTACATTGCAATGTAATCTAACACAGTTTAATCATCGCCCGAAATCACAGCTAAAAGAGAAAACTTAACACGTAGCGATATCTTACTCTTATCAACCATAAGCCTAGCACCCGAAACAACCCAATAACCAGGCAAATCCTGAGGCCCTCTAATTAATTCAGTTGTATCAACAAACTTTGAAAGCTTCTTCCCATGAGACGAAACTGGGGGGCTCACAGGTAAAGCGGAGTTCACATTAATATCTTTAGGCTGAGGTGGCGGTTTTTGAGCATTTGAAGCACTCGAAAACCGAGCTGAGATCAAAGTTGAAACAATCCCCGATTTTTGACTTAGAACCGGTGACCCGTCCCATTCGGGTTTTTTAACAACCGAGGCCCCCATGACTTTTGAGAAATGGAGTCGTAAGAATAATACTCGTTTTAGACCTGCATCGCTTACTTCGAATTCAGCACCGGTAACGATAGATAGTTCGTCATCGGACTCTACTGGGGCCGTGCATATGTGTGAGAAACTTTTCCATTGTACTTTTTCGTGGTATCTTCGGTCACTTAAGTTTGGGGACAAGTTCATGCTGGGCTCGGGCACAAGTTTAAAGCTTTTGGGTACTGATGAAAGATGTTGTAAATGGACTGCTAAGCAGTCGTTTCTTTTTCCTTCTAAATAGAGGCGTAGACCTGTTACAGGTGTGTTACCAACGTCCACCTGGCGGTTTCATCATCACAGAAAAGTTATTTAGTATGCTATAATGTGTATGACTAAGAGTTATGTATAGAGATTGATCATTGCCTGATTTGTGTTAACGTAGAGTTTGGGACCTAAAAATTTGAACTGTAAAGAGGCGTTGTGATGTTGTTTTCCCTCGGGACCAACTGCAAGCACACCGAATTCTGGTGCCCATCTTGTCGGAAGTTGAAACTCTAAAAACTGTTGAAGCTCTTCAATTGGTGGTTTACCTGCATAGCACATTTTATCGTTATAGAACGTATTTTAGGCATTTGACCCATTTACTAGAGGCGGGTAAAGCGTTACTACTACAGGTGGAAATTCGACTCACTTACTTAAGATTGAGTTGATTCAGGTGAATTCCTATTTATGACGGATCGCCAGGGTCAAAAGTCACACCATTATCTATCGAAATAATATAGTGTTTGTAATCACATTTACACTAACTATTTATATAAAATAGGTAAACCTGACTTGACCCACACAAAATTACCCGTTATGCCCATTGCTAGGCATGTTTGACCAGGTTATTTACAGTTAGAACTTGAATGTGAAAGACCATATGAATTAAAAAAATACGGATTATTTGTTACTTACAGCGTATATAAAGGTTGATGGCATGTGTCAAGAATCCATTGCCATCAATTCCACTCAATAAAGACGTAATTGGAATAAACGACATCGAGATCACCTCTGGTTCAACTTGAACCGTTTGACACCATGTGCGATGATTAGGGTTTTTCGCATAACTCCCTCCTCTCCTCCTCCAGAAAAAGGTTATATCCTGTAGTATTGCAACCAAAAGCAATGTGGATCAGAATCTTAGTCTCGTCACCACTTAGCCAGGGCAATATGGGAAATACATGTGTATGCAAATTACTGTTTGAACTTGGCAATACCTAGAAAATTAGACATTAAATAGTATTTGATAAAGGGACATTTTTGTGTGTGCGAAAACGTAGAGGTGATGTTTGAAATGAAAATACAGGTGTCCCGAATTAGATTAAAAGAAGGGGTTAATAGGTGATATCATTTTACTCTTGTTAATTCAGACACTCCTTGCGTCCTTGATGTGTATTACGCTACTAATTAAACATAACACATAACAGCAGAAAATTGCAACATCAAGATAGTAGTTATAGCACAAGTTCTTACCTCAATTGCAGGATTCAAGTTTATCAAGCCGTAGTCATTCTTTTCTAGCTGAAACGATAAATAAGTATTATAAGCCAAAAGTTTCACAAATGTTATAGTCTATCTTACCCTGACACACATGCTATTAGATTATCATGTGATAATTTTAAAGTAACCGAGTATAGTAGATTAGTAGTATCACAGAGATCGAGCAATTTAGGTGCCAGGGATCACTGGATGCTACATTTTCTCAAATGAGATCAAATTTCAAAGGAGATAGTTTTATAAAATCAGCAAACAAACTTATATAAAAAAGCATAGGTAATGATGTTCCAACCAGTTCCATTTCACGGGATTTGCTTGGGTTATCGATATGTTGTCCACTAAATCTCTTTTCAGCTATTTCCTTGAGCTTTCTTTGTACATCATCAGATGGTAGAGTTGATGAATGTTGTTGCTTCATATATACAATGTCTTTTCCTCCCATTTTGACACCAGCAATGACATGTGTACCATACTTTTCAATAAACCTAAAAGACAAAAACAATCCAAAACAAACTTTGAGATTACTAAAACGACGTCATAATCAGAAAGAATTTAAATCCTGGTGGATTTTGCTTACTTGGCCAATGCTGCGGGTTCCCAAGTGGATGGAACAGCATTTTTGACATGATCCTGTAATGCAATTTGGGACTTTTCAAGTGTGATATTGTATAGTGTTATATAAACGCCATCTGAAGCAAGTGCTTTTGTGTTGGCAGCATCTTTTTGCCAAGATCCAGTGAACTCAAATGCAGCATTGAATTGGCCTGTGGGAATTCTTCCCGATAGTGAGACATCCTGGTTAAATTGTTCCGCCATCTACAAGAACAAGAAAAGGGGACATATTACCTTAAAAATCAAGAAACCAAACAAATTTAAGGTTAAATTGGATCAATTGGGGTTCTGATTTAAACTGGTCAAATGTCTCGTATAATTCATGTTTGAAAATTCCTACATCTTTTTATTCAAATATATAATAGCTATTCAACAGACTAAAATTACTAGTAAACAAAATACAAAATCAACAAAAAAGTGTTTGTGGTCAACCCAACTCAGCCTAGCTCGTTTCAACGCGTACTAAACTGAACTGGTTTCATCATCCAAAAGCACCCGAAAAGATTCAAACCAACATATATAACATAAAATCAATCTACAAAACAAAACAAAAAACCAAAACCATGTTCATATAACACACCTTCTGAAACGACCAAATATCAGAGCTAAACTGCACCCGTTCACCTTTCCCACAATTAATCGACTTGGACACATTCTGAATCAAAATCCCACCAGGAACCACTACATCTCTAACAATCTCATCATCTATCCCTATCAGCCTCCCTGCACTCCCTTTACAATATTTCAACCTCAAATCCTCAGTTACATCATATCCTAACCCTATAGACCCGATCGCAGCCTCAGCAGCCGCCTTCAAGCGTAACGCTACCTCCTTAGTACTACTAGCCATCAACTTTACGTGGAATATGAAACTATGTGCTTGTTTTAGCTAGTCAACTTTGTTTGATGTTTTTTTTTTGAAAAAAATAATGAGTTGGTAGTATGTTAATATCAAATGTGTGAAACATGGTGTGTTTTTTTATTATATTTGGTTGGTTTTGGCGTTTGATTTGTTTGTGAAATGCGTGGGAGATTAAGTCAACATGGTAATGCTGAAAAAATGTTTCTAAGAAAAGTGGAAATTGTCAAATGGGAGTTGGTTGTTTTTGACGCCACCGGCTGCCAGTGGGGAATTTTATAAATTATTTATATAATTTTATGAGGAGAGTTATTTTACATACCAAACTTTTCTCACATACCAAGGACTCATCTCCACTATCCATCTAAAAAGAATCAACGATCGAGATTAAAACATTTTATTATTTCACCTATTTTTATAATTTAAATATCTCTTAAACCGTTAATCGTTAAGTGAAAATATTTACACCATCGCGACGAAGATTTAATTATCTTTCTATAGGCAAGACTTTGATATACTTTCGAAAAAGAAAAAAATTGTTTTTCACGTTTTTTTTTTATTCATCGAAATTGCGTAAAAAATCATATACGATAAAACACTAAATTTAATATCACATGTGATATTAGTGTAATATCACATATGATTCATATGTGATATTACACTAATATCACGTGATATTACATATCATATATGATATTACACTAATATTACATGTGATATTCAAATTAGTGTTTTATCATATACGATTTTTAACGAAATTTCAAGAACGTAAAAACGAAAACTTTAAAAAACGTGAAAATACGAAAAAAAAATATTTGTCGAAAGTATATCAAAGTGCCTATCTATGAAAGATAATTAAACGCTCGTCGAACGATATATTCTTTTCGCTTAACGATTAACGGTTTGAAAGATATTAATATTTGAAAAAAATGATAAAAGTAGGTTTTTTAAATTGTTAGGATTAATCTCATCCATTAGATTAAATAAAAATGGATGGTGGAGATTGATCCCTTGGTATGTAAATAATATTTTGTCCTCAAATGATCTTAAATCTAATTTTATATAGCTACACAGTTAGTAATATTGTAAATATTAATGGGCTTATATTTATTTACATTTAATTTTAGTGGATTTAAGGTTTGACATGTATTCATCACTTTATATGAGGAATTTTCTTTTATTTTGATTTTTATTAAGGGAAAAATCTCAATCATCCATCTAGTTTAATCTAATCGTGAGGATTAACCTAAGATTTATTAGATTAACTTAAGTTCATGTTTTTTTCTTGTCTTTTATCTTTCTTTTTTATTCATATAAATTTTTTTTTGTCTTTTTATTTTAATTCACGTATTTTTTCTAAACTCACGTTTTTTTTTTCTTTTTTTTTTCTAATTCACGTTTTTTTTAATTCGTTTTTTTTCTACGCTTTCATACATTTTCGCTCGTTTTCGCCCGTTTTCTTAAGTTGTCATTCATTATTCATACATTTTTGTCCGTTTTCATACTTGTTTTTACGCTTTCATACGTTTTCGTCCGTTTTCATACGTTTTCGTCCGCTTTCTTACGTTTTGCTCATTATTTATCGTTTTCGTCCATTTTCGTCCGCTTTCACACGTTTTCCGCTTTCATACTTGTTTTACGCTTTTATACGTTTTCGTCCGCTTTCATACATATTCGCCCATTTTCTTACGTTTCGTCCATTTTCATACGTTTTACTTTGTTTTCTCACGTTGCTCATTATTCATACGTTTTCGTCCATTTTCGTCCGTTTTCATACGTTTTCGCTCGTTTTCATTCTCGTTTTTACGCTTTCATACGTTTTCGTCCGTTTTCATACTCGTATTACGTTTTCGTCCGTTTTCATACATATTCGTCCATTTTCTTACGTTTTCATCCGTTTTCATACGTTTTCGTCCATTTTTAAATGTTTTTGGCCGTTACAGATGTTTTCATACGTTTCTGAATATCACAATTGATATTCTGTGATATTCAGATGATCACAAGTAATATTCTATGATATTCAGAATATAACTTGTGATATTCTAAATATCACAAGTGATTTTCAACTAATGTTTTGTAACATGAAAATCACAATTGATATTCAGAATATCACAAAGTGATATCCAGAAAATCACAAGTGATATTCATAATATCACAAAGTGATATTCAGAAAATCACAAGTGATATTCAGAATATCACAAATATATAATTTGAATAGCAGCTACATAATTCGGGGGTATTTGTTTAACCTTATTTTATTTGCTTATGAGCTTATGTGATTTCGGTTTATGTTTCACAAGCTTAATTTGCTTATTTTGAAACTAATAAAAATATGTATTTATATTTACCATGTATAAAGAGAAAATGGTAAAATTTTGGTTTAGAGTTCATACATATTCGTCCATTTTTATATGTTTTCGTCCGTTTTTAAATGTTTTCGGCTGTTTTCATATGTTTCTGAATATCACAAATGATATTCTGTTTTATTCAGATGATCACAAGTGATATTCTGTGATATTCAGAAAATCACTCGTGATATTCTATTCATAATATCACAAGTGATTTTCTGAATATTACAAGTGATTTTCAACAAATGTTTTGTAAAATGAAAATCACAAGTGATATTCAGAATACCACAAAGTGATATCCATAAAATCACACGTGATATTCATAATATCACAAAGTGATATTCAGAATATCACAAAGTGATATTCAAAAAATCACAAGTGATATTCTGAATATCACAGAAAATTAGTCAGAAACGTATGAAAATGTAAGAAATGGATGAAAATGTCCCTATTCACTATCGTTTAAAACAATTAAGTACTTAAAAAAAATTAATAGTGAACAATGACTGAAATTAACATAAGTAAAACACATTGAGTAATTTTCAACGTCATATTCTTTATTAGAAATGAATCAAAAGAATCGTTACCCAAGTACTTATGAACAAGATTGGGATTGAAATGATAAAGTTTGGTAACTCTCTCTAAGCTCAAAGCTAAGTCCGAGTACAACTACAAGTACCCACCGAGCTATCTCGGGGATTAAGTTGTATTTGGAGGAGTGAAACATGGCTTGCGTGTGTGTGTGTTTTACAATTCAAGCTTAATCTTTACACTCTCTCTTATGCTATTTATACAAGTATGAGTTTTAACTCTTTCCTAAGTGACAACCGACATCTATGTAAGACAAAATATCGATGTATTTTGTATCGCTACAAAGACTATTTTAGGTAAGAGATAAGACCGCTTTCCTAAGGTCGGTGATGACATTGAGCACGATATTTTGCCATTTAGGAAAGTTGACTTTGGTTGATAAGGACTTCGCCTTATCTTATTCAAACTTATCCCACCTTGTCCCGCTCATTCTTGGTCTTCATATCCTTCGCCTTCTACTTGATTTGTCTTGATGTAAGTAGTTGGAGAGAGTCTTAAGGATTCAATGAGTTATTGTCATTACTCACCGAATCCACCATCTTCTTTTGACCCGCCTTCACCCTTTAAGTTTCGCCATCGAGTGGAGAGACTTCTTCTTCGCCTCATCGAAAGCGCCCTCGAAGATGGCTCACGAGAGACTATGTACTCGATGACTGTTAGTGTTTAACGGATTAAGCACTTAGGTTATTTTCTATTTAAATCCTAGATTAAAGGGTTTGGGTATTTACTTAACCCAACAGCCTCCCCTATTCGATATACAAATAGCCTAAGTGTTTGATCGGTGTAAGTGAGCAAATGGCTTCTTCTTACACTAAATGTACAAATGAATACAATAAGGAACACCAATATTTTAACAAAACATACATCGCTTATTGATCAAATTACAAGGTTCCTATCACTAGTACAAAAGATAATGAAAATGATGTCAATCAAGATGGATCCCAGTGCTTCAAGCTTTACTTTCTTGGTGATGAGTGTTTCCGTCGTGGTGCTCTCTTATCTTGGCGTTTAGGTCAAGACGAACCCGACGCTTGGTGAGTCCGAATTTGAGAGGTTCTTGGTATGTAACTCAAGATTGCGACCACACCGCTGCGATCAATGTCACTCCATCTTTGAAATGTTGGGTTTCCATAGACATCAATGTGGAATAGCCCTCTTCAGCTTTTCAATCACCGATAGTTCACGAACTTTACACCTTGCAGCTCCCTATTACACTCCGGTCCGGCACTTTAATCTCAGTCGAACTCAACTCTTTCCTTTTGCCGGTGGATGATTGTGGTTGAGATCCTTGAGGTGTTTGTAAGGTTGGGTGAATCCCTAGTTGCATTGGCGCTTGCCTCGTCTTTCATACCTCTTATCGAGCATTTTCATCGCCTCCTTAACCACCGTATTCCTTTTTGTCTCTATGATTGGACTAAGCTCATCGAGTTCGGTGATCCCAAAATCGGTGAAGGTTAAGGATCATGAACCTCGAAATGTCTCTTATCATCCCCCGTATACATTCATTGCAGTGGTTTGGAATCGGGGATGATTTTGACATCGATGATCTTTTAAGTAGCCTTGACTTGTCATTGTCCGCTTGTAATGCTCAATTTTGCTTTGCACGAGGGCTTCATCTTTCTTCTTCTTTTCTTCCAACTGTTTTCTCATTTCGACCATCCGAGCAAACTGAGCATCCTTGAACTTTGTCTGCTGACCTTTTGGAGTTTCTTTGGTTCTATTCCCATGTTCTCGCCTTCTTCAACGACTACCTTGCTGCTTTCTATTCTTCTTATCTTCCTCGCCTTATTTCAATCTCCTTTCTTTTTAGCAAGATATTTACTTATCCGTTGAGGTGTGAGCAAGTATTCAAATGTCGCCGATTTTGTAGGAATCTTCTCGGGCTCGAGTTTAGGCTCGTGTTTGCATTATGGCCTTCCCTTTGTCTTGTCCCGATGAAGATGATGCAACCAAGGGTGGTGTTGTTGTCATGATTGGTGTTGTGACTGTCATTGTTGTTGTTGTGGATGTTGGTGGTGGGATTGATGAGATGGGTATTCTTGAAACAGGTGGTGATGATGATAATGGAGCTGCAGATACTGGTGGTGTTGGCTCCCCCTCAGTGTGAGAAGGAGTTTCTTCAGCTATATTCTCCCCCTCAACTCTTGCCGTATCGTCAGTGAGGGCAAGAGTTATAGGTGGCAATCGAGGAGTCCGAGTGCCTTGACCCTTTAAATGCTTGATAAATCTCGGTGACCATATCCTTGATATCGGTATCTGTTTGAATGCAGTGACCTTTGCTTCTAAATTAGCCCGAGATACTTCCAAAGCGGTCATTCTGGGCCCAAGATTCCGTGCAATAGAAGACAAGGCTGAGCCAAAGTAGCCACCGAGTATCCAAATATCCCAATGTAGCTCAAGAGACTGGATCAAGATTGAAGACTCGAACATTTGTAGATTTGAGCATTTCGATTAGTTCGGTGAGGTGGAGGAGTGTTTGTGTAAGACTCGGTAGCCTCCAAAGACTTTGGAGTCGAGCTGGGTCTTCTTTGATGATTCACGATTTCATCTATCTTTGTGCTAACACCTCGAAGGTGTCGAGAAATTTTGCCAAGTTGTCATACGATCTGTGAAGATTGTCATACATCATATCCCCTGCTCATCGGTGTTGATGTTGAAATCGAAACTTCACCTTCAGATTCGTGCATAGGCGGCGCAGCCTTCAGATGTTGATCCCACAATGTTTTAGTAACTCCAAAGATATAGCTTCATAGATGCTTTTGTGATCCATCGAACGGTGTCTTTCGATCGGTGGAAGAACATTATCAAACCGCTTGAATTCATCAAACCGGATGAAGAGTCGAATCATTGTCTTATGGATCGTGATGATGCTCTTGTTCGGTTTGAACATCGGCCCACTTCTTCCCCGCCGATAGAATTTCATCTTCACTTTCACCGCTTCTTCATCGAGAATAAGATCCTAGTAACATCGACCATAGTTAACAAGGTGGGGTTATGGGTTCAGATCGTGGTGGTATTAATCCCTCGAGTCTTTGTCCCCTTGACCCTCGACAATGGTGGGTGTTTCCAGTGCCTTCTCCGGAGTCGGGATTGGTGGTGGGTTCCAGATCGGTAGGTTGTTCCTTGCCCTCGAGTCTTTGTCCCCGAGACCCCGAGACATCGATGGGTTTTTCCCAATGCCTTTAGCGGAGTCGGTGAAAGTGATATCCCTATCACCGGTTGTTTAGTTCCTCCGAGTCTTTGGGATCATTTAGTGTGCCCTCCGACAAAGGCGTGATTTGCTAATGTCATCATTGGCGGTGGAAGGCGCTTCCCTACCAGTGGGTTGTTTGTTTCCCTACGGATCTTGGGAGTAGTAGTTGGGACCAAGGCACCGATTGTGATGTATCGGTGTCCTTCGTTGTCACCGGGTATATGATGATTGGGCTCCGGTGGGTGTCGATCGCCTTAGGTCTTCTTTGCCTTTTGGTGTTAGGAACTGTAAATTCCATGTTAAAGTGTCGGTCACCCCAATTATGGTCTAGCATATGTTAGCTTGTAGACTTGTAGTTATTTACATTATTTAGTAGTTTATTAGTTAGTTTGTAGCGTAGATTTGTTTAGTGTAACACCGTGGAGGAAGGACGGGTCTTTACCCATCAGTATGCACGATCCACATCTGTTAGGAGGACGATTGTATGTAACTATAAATACCTTCTACCTCCCAAGTGTAGGGTTGGACCTTTCACTTAATCTAACCTTCTATGTTTTCTTTCACTTTCTCTCTCTAGAAATGCTCCCATCCTCCACTTTCTCTCTCTAAAACTCTATCTTATTCGAACCATATTTGTGATTGTTTGTGTGTTTGTGAAATCCAATATGTTACAATTGGTATCAAGAGCCATGGTTTGATCATCTCTCTTACATATCCTTGGATTTCTAATGGTTTTATATGGTTTTTGGGTTTGAAAAAGTTTAGTGGTTTTTGCATCATTTGGATCATTTCTTGTGTTAAAGTTTGAATTTTGAGTGTACTTTTATGTTTAGAATCATTGTAAGTGCTTGGGTTTTGATTTGGTAAGCTTGAATCACTGTGGTAGAGCTTGTTTTGGATTGAAAAGGGTTGTGTTTAAGGTTTTCTTCCTAGCGACTTGGCTCTCGGATATGTTTCTTCGTAGCGACTTGTTGTGTTAATTTCCAGCGACTTGTAGTTAGAGGAGTAGCGACTTGATCCTAGCGACTTGTCTATTGAGACAAGCCGACAAACAGTACAACGTAGTGGAGGTTCCACTTCGGCTAGCGACTTGGTTGGCGTAGCGACTTGTCTCTATTATTTCTAGCGACTTGTCCTTATTGTTCTTAGCGAGTTGATCCTTAGCTACTTGGATACTTAGTGAGTTGCTCTTTAGCGACTTGTCTGCTTAGCGATTTGGTGCTTTAGCGACTTGTGTTCAGCGACTTGGGTCTTAGCGACTTGATTCACAGCGACTTGAGGTTTTAGCGAGTTGCTACTTAGTGACTTGGTTACTTAGCGACTTGGTTACTTAGCGAGTTGTGAGCCTAGCGACTTGTCCACTTTAGCAAATTGTATTCCTAGCGACTTGTCTAAAGTAGCGATTTGTCTTAAGAAGAGGTTTGACCAAAGTTGACTTTTACGTCAAAACTTCAAACGCCATAAGTTTTGATCCAGAACTCTGCTTTCAAATAAATACGTGTCAAAACGACCGAACAGCTGAATATTGTGAGGTTTCATGACATTGTTGTGAAACAAATTTTCGAGGCCCAAATCCTCTCCGAAAGGAAGTTATTGAGCTTTTAAGTTTTTAAACCTAAATTTCACCGTAAAAACGTGCATTAACAAAACCAATTCACAACCAAATAACACTTCAGCTAATCCTTCAAACATTCATCACTCCTAACACATAATCCTCTATCATTGTGTGGGTCCATCAGTTATCTTAACACGCTCTATTGGTCATTGTATCACGGTTTCTTCTTGATTTTGTAAAATCCCGAAAGAATCTATTTCTCTGCTTAAATCATAGACTTGTAAAATCCGTGCATACTACAACATCATGTCTACGCCAATGACCCGTGATTTCGAAGTACTTAAATTGTATGATGCTATGGACAACAATGATAATGTATGCTAATCGAACGGTTAAAGATGTTTGAATTAATCAATGAGGATGTGAGATCTTCATGTTCGAGTACAATGAGAATGAATTGCACCGCTAATGCTACGAATGCCATGCAAAAGGAATGTCGATTATACCCTATCAACAACTTCACTCTCACCTCATGTTACTTCTACCCACAACAACGGAACGAACATGTATTGCCTCTTCCGTCAAGACTTATCTACATTAACAGAATTTTGTTGTTAAACTTAGAGCAATTGAGCTACAACTTGACAAAGAGAAGGTTCAAATAGATAGTTCCAAGATCGCACTTCAAGTTATCTACAAACAATTTCAGTCATTCATTAGAAGGAATTCTCATCGATTATGATCAAGACATGACCGAAATGTCTTTCAAGAGACACACCGAATGGAAATTTGCGTGTTCATAGAGACACTTATCCATCTCATGGATAATGTGGAGAAGTATATTACTCGAAAGATGAAAAAATGGATGAGAGTCCGTGCAGTTGACAAAAGTTGTGATGAGTTGGGTAATGTATCGGTTGAAGAATCGGGTGTTGTTGAATGCGAATATCAAAGACAACAAAGAATGATGTAACCACCGCTCAAGAACTCCTAGCACACAAGAAGTGGATCTTTGGATCGTAAAGGTGAATGAATGTCGGGTACAATCAATAGATTGTAGTGTTGAGACCAAGAAGGCATCGGAGGATGGATCGTTGACACCGAATCGAGGGCTCGAGACGATAAGCTTGAAACAACCAAGAGTTCGTTGATTCTTGCTATGAGATAATGAGGATGCGATGTCGACCGATAAATGAACAAGTGTCAAGTGATGAGGTACCCTTAACTGCTCAATAAAATGCATCCGAAAATACTCTTATGCAAATCGATCACATCACGTAACATGTTCTTGATACATGTTCAGAATCAAGCCGAGTCCGAGATAAAGTGTTTCAAAACTAATGATATGGTTGATAAGATAACTTTTGATGAACTTTCAAATAAATTCTCGTAACTTGAAAACATTGCATTTCACTTGAAATTACAATCCAAAGAAAAGAAGAAAGTTTTCAAACTATGAAACCTTGCAACAATCCGGAATTCCCTGACTTTCGTGAATTTTTTGAAATAAATGATTTAAAAGCTCAGCTTCAGGACACAAACTCGACTATCAACAACTTGAAGAAACATATTTTTGGTATGCATGAGAAAAGTAATTTAGTCAAGACTACACAAGACATTGATGCTATTATAACAAGAAATAATGAACTGTCATTTTATGTGGCTAAATTACTTAAGGAAAATGAGTCTTTGAGAAAGCATCACATAGACCCAAGTGACTCTGTCAAAGATACTAGAACTAAGTCTTTGGAACAAACAAACTCTTTGATAGCCAAAATTGATGATCTCAAAGCTCAACTTCAGAAAAGAGTTTCGCAATTGTTGCCTTAAAAATGAGCTCGAAAAACAACCGGAATAGTGTGAACACTAAGTTTTCAAAACCATCAATCATGGGAAACCCGTTATTAGACAACCGAATGCGTTTAGATCCGAATGACCAAAATTTTCAAAACGCGGTTTGCCTCCCAAGTTGATGCGAAACAAGTTTTGACAAAACCAGTCACTTCACCTTACTTGCCTAAGAAAATGCTATGAATGACTTGTATAAGAACTCTTATCTAGAAATGGCTAGAAAGAAGGCATAGATTCGAAAAGACGAATTTTAGGTGCAAGACCTAGGGTGATGAATTCTTCGAGATTTCAAGGCTCTGCTAGTAGTTCTAAACCATTACCTAGGAACACTAAACTAAAGACTAGGGATTGGCTTGGATCTAAGAGTAGTTGCGCTTCGATTAAAGCTATTTCCATATCAGATCATTCTAAGAAATCTAGATCTATTTCTGAATCCAAACAAGTTGTTTGCTCAAAGTGTCTGAAATGTATCTTTAATACAAATCATGATAATTGTTTCACAAAATCCCTGAATAATGTAAATGCTCGTGCAAAGGTTCAACCTGTTAAGTCTAGGATTTACACTAAGTCATCTTCAGTGCATATGAAGCAAAACAAATAGAAAACTTTGCCTAGATGGTTACCAACTGCTAAATCTTTGGAATCTAGGAATAGCGATAAGTCTTTCACTATGCATAAGATGCCTAACAATCCTAGACCTTGCCATAAATGGATACCGTCTGGTAGAATGTTTAAGGATGTTGGACTTAGGTGGATACCTACCGGAAAGCTGTTTTCTGATGGCAAAATCAAGGTTGATCGTGAAACCCCAAAGGGTTTGGATACTAATGTCACTAACCAATATATATGCAAACAAGCTTGTAATGTTAGTACAGGTAGTCCTTACTAAGTTGCAGATACTTCGATCCTTCAATACATGGACTGGCTTAAAGTATGGATAACACAAGGATTGATATCTCATAACTCACGGGTTCAAGTAACTCAACCTTGATATTCAATCGGCATGACGCCTGCTCACATCAGCCTCGACTTCATCATAATGGCGTCTGCAGATAACACTTCAGCCCTGTTCCTCAAAGAAAAGAAAGGTGTACGCTTCAGTGCGCTTTATCTTCAAAAGAAGAGAAATCTTCATGTGTATGACCATTCTCATCGACATTCTCATCAACATGCTTCATGCTTTTTCCATGCGCTTTCAAACATCAAGTGAATCGGACTACCGTTGATTGTTTTTTTTATTCCACTTGCTCAACTATAATGAAGATAGCGACATCATGTGCTAATTTTGCAGGGGATAAGTGTGAATAGACTACATTTGTTGAAGATATTCACTTATTCAATCAAGAATGGAAACTCCGTATGCAATTCTTGAGGGGGAGAAGAAGTGTGAATTTACTGCATGGTTGATTGATTTCTGAGAATAAATGGTCAAACGGCTCCAAACTTATGTAAGAACCGAGCTTCTTCTTATCGGGTCATCTTTACATGGATTTTCTTCTAAGAGCCGGTAGTTGACATCTTCTCATGGGCTGATGTGATGTATGACAAAGTTCTTCCAATTGCAAGGCTGATTTCCTTGATGAACATCTTTCTGTTCTTGTTTGATTGGGAGGGATTTGAATTAAGGAGATTTGCTATATATAAGTTAACGGGAATGCATTTGGAGAGAAGAGGATGTTAACTTTCTATTCCCCAAATTGGAAAATCTTGAAGAAGGTCGAGTCTACAGTCGGTTCTGCATTCTCTGCTACATGTTAGAAGACTAAAGACGAGTTGCATTTGATTATCTAAAGACTTCTTCTTAATCGAGCATTTATCAAACAGATTGTCGGCTTAGGGAGATCACTAATTGAGGAGAGTGAAATGTCGAATTTAATCCCCAATTAGACTTGCTCATATTCTTCAAAGAAGTTGATTCTCACAAAGACTTCTAAGGTTCTTCTCTAATGATTTTGAGTATATGGGCTTATTATGTGTTGTCGATTCAAGCATCAAAACCAAAGAAAGGGGAAGGAGACACGATTCAAACGCGAGTAATCTTGATGAGCTTAATACTTCTAAGTGATTGAAGATATCCCGGGATGACTATTGTCATTACCGCAGAGAAACTCAAGGTTTGACTCATGGTGTTTAGTGTTATTATTCCAACTATGTGGGGGAAGAGATGGAAGAGTTAGTTTCTGAAGATGAAAGAGGTACACAAGTGTGTAATGATTTTGATGTTATCGCAATCATCAGGGGAGAGAGATTTTTTACATTGGGGATGCTCAGCTGTTTTACTTGAGGGCTTAATCAGTGATTCAGAGATATAATCACTTATTCGGAGTTGACATCCGCAGAGATAATCGATGATTCGACTTGCTACTTCAATGTTATCGGTTATTCTCTCTTTGGGCATTCGGTACTTCGGTTCTTGAGCTTCATACACTATCATGAGGAGAGAAAAGTATACATCGAGGTTATTCTTTAGCTATCGGACTTAATCGCTACTTGATGTTATAAGTTTCTCTGCTTTTGGTATATGTGTATTCGGGTTCGTGAGCTCTAGTCTAAGAGACCGACCGCATCAATTCATCTACTGGGGAAGTGTTCTCTTGACACCTTTTGGATTGGATTACGCCGTAATTCAGTGGAATGAAATTTGAGAAGATTGTTTTATGTGTGGGATGATACGTTGTTGTTCTTCTTATGGATGATATAACCTCGAACGGAGAATCACGATGATTATTCTTAAAAGGCAAAGAAGATCGATGATAATGGTGTGCTACTTTGTGCACTGCTAATGGAAGCTTGAAAGAAAGCTTTGAATCGCTTCGGCTAAAGGATTTTCGGTTTGGGGAAGTCGCCAATGTCTCACTTTCGGATGATTCAATTTCTTTCAATTCGAGCCTTGAAGCTTTGGGGTGGAAGTTTAAGAGATGACGAATTCTATCTTCTACGACGCGGTCGCTCGATATCCTTATCTTGGTACTGATCATCATCTTTCTTAAACTATATCATCTATTCTATCATTGTAGATATTTATTAAAAAAAGCAAAATACAAAAATATAAAACCAGCAAAACAAAATAGAAAAATATATAACCAACAAAAACCCTTAAAAATCAGAAAATTTGAAAAAGACCAAAAATATGTTTCCTCAAGACATGTCTTCTGGTATCGATAACATCTACGGTCTTAGAAATGTCATTCAATAATGGCACGGGTCTTTAGATGAAGTTCGAGGAGGAGGTGTAAATATTTCTTTCTAAACATATCTCAAAATATGGCTTGCGCATTACTTCAGATCGTGACCCGCTTAAAACCATGGCTTGCTATTATTTCAGATAGCAACCCGTTTCTCAAAAAAGGAAAGTGCTACGCTTAACCAATTTTCAAATATTTCGTGCATTAATCCTAAAACAAACAAGGAAAGCATGTCGTCAAAAAGATCAAGTTGTTCCTACACAAATGTTTTTCCGCTCTAAAATTCTTGTAAAAATATTTGGTGTATTCAAAAAATTGGTGGTAAATGAGTTGCTTGAAAATCAATCGATTCGTAGTTTTCGTAAAATTGAAAACTCAATCAATGACTTCGCCGCTTTTAATCTTTTCAGAAAATAAGTCATTGATTGAGGGGGAGAATATTCTTCAAATTTACATCATCTAACGGGCTTTCTTAATTATCCTACGTGATAAATTAAAAATGATATTTGCCTATGTCGAAGGACTAGGAATTTAGGATATGATTGTTAGGATTAGATGATTAGAGTTTGATGAACACATAAAATCCCATGCTTTATATGATCTGATTGATATGTTGAATTGACTTGTATTAGTCGATTGCTGTTTGGGTGATGTCGACCACCATATATCTGTATATGTGTTCACTAACGTATGCAAGTATATTGGTATATAAGAATGTTCCCGATCCGGATCCCACAAATTAAGATGATTGGATGCCAAAAGGAAAGGGTAACTATATCTTGGGTTGACAAATGAAGAAACGGAGCTTAATTTGACTTCTATGGAAAGTTGGCATGAAAAATGCAACGTAAGAGGTCTCACTGCATCAGCAGATAGTTTTCTTCATCATCAAATGAAGAAACAGAGCTTAACTGGACCTCTATGAGTTGGCATGACAAATGCAACGTCAAGTCTCACCGCATCGCAGATGGTTTTCTTCCAAACCTACAACAAGATCAATGTATGTACTCAACCACCTAACGATCTTTGTTCGTGACAAGTAGTGGATGATAACATTTTTAAACAATTTTAAATAATATTGTTTTGAAAAATGGAAAATATTGGTTTTGAAAATAAATTGGACTTAATCTTGAAAATCACCGACTTCATTTTATCAAAACTTAAGTCACTCAATCATCGACTACGGTCATCGATCGAGGGGAGAGTGATTTAAAATAAAATATTTTCAAACGATATTTCTTCATAAAAGTCCGGTTTGTACAAAACAAAGTGGTGATCTAAAGATTTAATGTTATGTCATGGTATGATTTTCTTTAAAACTCAAAGATCTTACAAAATGAAATTTTTACGTTCTTGTTTTATTGTGAAATTGTTTTATTTTACTTAAAGATCTCTTTAAAACTATCATACCTGACACTAACAATCTTTAATGTCTAAAATTGATCCGTATCAATCATTTTACAAAATTAAATCCAACCACGCCTTTCCCCAAACTTTTCTAAATAATTTAAATCGGTTGGGATCACAAATCTCAAATGGTTTGATATTTTGATCTGGGAGAGATCGTGATTTAAATCTCAAACTGCTTTTAGTCCTTTAAAGGCACTCCCGCCTCCATATGCCAAACGATTTCATATACATGATGCACATGATCGAGGAGGAGGATTTATCCAAAACAAGATGAGTATTTAAACCAGCCACATTTTCTCCCATGTTTTCTAAACCCGATTAAATAACTTGAGATCCAAAATCTCAAAGGGTTTGATATTTTTGATCGGGGGAGAATTTGTGATTTAATTATGAAATCTGATAAATGATGATCGTTTTGATTCAAAGTGCAAGTTCTCTCTAATATGTGCTAAAATCTTTCGTATATCGATGCACATATTGAGGGGGGGCGAATAGTTTCTATTGGCAATCGTGAAAAGTACTTCAAAAACCTCTTGCCTCTATGTGCAAAATGATTTTCAAATATCCAACGCACATATTGAGGGGGAGAATGTACCAAGAAAATCAAATGGCTTTTTACAAGGAAATTGAGATCTAAGAAATTTTTCAAAGACCTCTTGCTTCCATGTGCTAAACAATTTCAAAAAATCATAAGAACACATGTTGAGGGGGACCATTTCTAAATGATCAAAACAATTAAGGTACAAAATGCTTTGATATTATATCACAAGTACCTTGATTGATTTTTCAAATGATTTTTCAATTGGTTTCGTGAAGGAATGAACTGTACCAAAAGACCGACCATTTTACTTTATGCATTGAGTTATAAGGATGGTGAGGTTAGGTATTAGTTCCCACGATCCGCTGTAATCGGAGGGATCTACCGAGGACAATCCACTAGATAGTGTAGAGTCCTTAGGTATATTGAAAAAGGAGAAAAGTGAGAATTGGGAAGAGTGCGGATCGAGATAGAGCTAGAACCGGAATAAACCCAACAAGGTTCTAGTTATGAAGTCTCGTAAGCATCAAGGGTTGAAGAATGAAAAGAAATGAAATGAGAAAAGGGTGAAAAGAAATAGCCCTCCATTAATTCAACCTTAGGGCGTAAATCGGGTTCAATACATATGCTCTTGGTGGTTACTAAGGTAACACCGGTATTGAAGACAAGACGTCATGGACCCGATGACGCACTACACTAACTTCCCAAGCTACTCAAGTTCCTCTTAAAAGGGCTTGTTTCATTCTCACGGGGAACCTACATAATCTATCGACTCTCTCTTAGAGATTGTTGATATTGAAGAAGGAGACCCTCTCCCTAGTCTCTGGCATAGGAACCAAATGTGCACAATTGAGTCTAAAGCCAAGAGATCATCTACAATATCTCATTAGGACACAAAATTAATGAAAACTTGCTGTTTCACACAATGTGGAAAGTAAGTATATTGAGAGTCCTACGCATTATCCTTGTGGTATTGCCAGAATATCCGAGTGATATGTAAAAGTATTCACGATGAAGATGGAAATCCTTCTAGAGCCAACATTAAACAAGCTCTTGGTGGGTGACATGTGAGATCTTTCCAAAAGATCAAGCTTGTGAAAACTGGATAGAAACAATGGGGCGATTCATTCTTGAATCAACCTTGGTCCAGGAAATGAATTGACGAATACTTTTGGAAAAACCGCTCGATGTGCGAATCTCTTCTTTTCTCTAGCACATTGAATGTGTACTCTTTTCAAATACAAAAAGTATTTATGATTGAAAATTGATCTTTCTCATAAAACCTTCGTCAGATTGCAAAAATCTTTCTTCCAAGCAATACGCGATTGTTTTCAAATCGCTTTTCATCAATAAGTGAATCTCAATTACCGGTTCACTCACTCCGTGTTGTATTCTTTGAGACGTTCGGTTTGAGAACAACTAGAGTTGCGAAACCCATCAAGGAAATTCTTTGAATTCTACCGATCACAGACAAGATTTGTATCGATCAACGGGAACCCGGGCGTGTACCTCAATTCAACGAAGTGATCAAAGACACTTTTGTGTGTTTTATTGCTAACTCTTGTTTGCAAGTACATTTAGACGGTTGTACCGGTCGAATTGAGAAGTCAATCCAAAGCCGCATGCTCACAAAGATCCACACTTAACTAAAGAAATCATGACAAGTGCTTATCTACATAACCCGGCTCGATAGCCGCAAATATCATGAACCAAAGAAAGCTTCCGCTACTCGATGAAAAGATGTCATGATCCGTAAAGTGTGAGCATGTCGGTCCAAAATTCACAACATCACATGATGGCAACACAACAAAGGGTGATCCAGATTTATCGTGGTCGATGATCTTGAAGAAAGCTCAAGATCATCAAAGATGTGAATCGCTTAAAGGCCTCCACTGAAAGTACAAATCAATGCGGACTTTGAAGAATCGCTACTAAAGCACTAAGATTGCGGAACTTGAAGAATTGAAGTGTACGAGCTCATAACTAAAGTCAAAGATAGAATGCTAGGATGCAAAATGTATTTCATGGGGTGACCTCCCTTAGGGGGAGATTGTTAGGAATTGGAAATTCCATGTTAAAGTGTCGGTCACCCCAATTATGGTCGAGCATATGTTAGCTCGTAGACTTGTAGTTATTTACGTTATTTAGTAGTTTATTAGTTAGTTTGTAGCGTAGATTTGTTTAGTGTAACACCGTGGAGGATGGACGGGTCTTTACCCACTGTATGCCTGATCCACAGTCCGTTAGGAGAACGTATTGTATGTAACTATAAATACCCTCTACCTCCCAAGGTAGAGGGTTGGACCTTTCACTTAATCTAACCTTCTATGTTTTCTTTCACTTTCTCTTAGAAAGGCTCCCATCCTCCACTTTCTCTCTCTAAAACTCTATCTTATTCGAACCATATTTGTGATTGTTTGTGTGTTTGTGAAATCCAATATGTTACATTTGGCGTTGCTCCGAAGCCTCGTGGCCCCGAGACTTGGGTTTGGTCTTAGTCCCAGTCCGAGACTTCCCTTTCTTTTTAGAGAAGGGTTTGAGACATTGAATCCCTCTGATTGTTTACAGCAATCATATGGGCCGTCAATACAATATCAGTGACTTGGGATGGGTCCTTTTGAAAATTTGATTGACTCAGGATGCCAGGTAAAGCACAAAATTTTTCTTCCTAAGGGTAATTGCAACCCAGTAACACTTGCAAAGCGCATGAGACAAACCTAGGATACGAAATGTATTTCGTCCTAGTTTTGCTCAAGAGCTTAGTTACGAGATCACTGTAAATGATCTCCCATATGTCGACAATGACCCCATTCATCAAATAGTAAGCCATCATCAACTGAATAGAATTAACTTGTTCAGTTGATGAGTGGTTCCCACCGAGAACCTGAATCACAAAAGTGAATAGGATTTTCAAAGCCGTGGGAAATGAGTTTTTGGTGACTAGGGTCTTGTCCAAAAATTTTGGATCCAAAACTATTTGTTTTAATCCATCCTTCACTGTGGTGGGTTCAGGATGGGCGACATAAACTCCATTATTGTAGTCTAACCCTGTTGAGGTGCAAAAGGTTTTGTAATCCAGGGTGACTGATCTTTCCCCATTAAACAGACTGAACTTAATGAGATACTACCTGAGTGGTCTTAGGTTTGTCTCATTAGTTGCGGGTGTCGGGTCATAGGCCACTGCAGTAGCCCAAAACTCCCTGAGAAGATTTTGGTATACAATTGAGGGACATTGAAAAAAAGGCCTTTTTTAGTGGGCAGTTATACAAAAATTTCATAATGTCCTTGTAGGCTGGGACAGTTTGAGGATATTCAAAATTGCCTATGACATTATTGGTTTTAAATTCAACATTGGTAAGATCCCCTACCCACTGAGGTGCAAACTGGAGAGATTGTGTTCTAGCCATTTCCATTAGAAGACTTTTTAGGGTTTTGAAATAAAGTTTGAGCTAGAACAATCAAAGAGTGTTAAATCTCTCAAGTTTGTGATGAAAAACTTTTTGTAAATGTTTACAGAGGAGGTTTTTCAAAAAAAAAGATTTGAAGAACACAAAGATTTCTGGGTTTGAAAGAGATTTTGACAGAGTTTTGTTAGCATAAATCTTTTGTGTGTGTTATAAGGATTTTGTGAGGGGTATTTATAGAGTGTTGAGAGGGGTAGTTTGTGCACAAATGTGGATTTGTAAAGTCGGTTTTTGAAAAACGTTTGAATTTCCACATTTAATGCCACCACTACTACCCGCAAGAAAATCTCGCTTTTCAAGGAACTGTTGCAAAGGCATGAAAAGTGCAATTTGCGAATAAAATATCCTTAGGATATTTCATGTGAGGAGAGGCATTTAATGCCAAGTGGGATTAGGTAAGTATGAGGGACCCCTGAAACTAAGATACAAAGACATATATTCCTATATTTAATTGGTGTGTTTACCAACCTAGGACATTTAAGTAACTAATACTTGGTGCATTTAGTTACTCATTCAATGTTCAATATCAAGAGTCAGGGTCCCTGAATGAGTCTTGCTCATTCAGGGAGGATGAACCATTTTGGGGAAAACTTACTGAGATTGGGATTGGTTTTCAGGTTGCTGAATTTCAATGTCTAGCATTCTCAACTCAGCTTTCAGTCTCCTGAATGTAGGTTCATCCAAGGTTTTGGTAAAATATCAGCAAGTTGATATTCAGTAGGGATGAAATGAAGCTCTATGCCTCCTTTCATTATGTGGTCCCTGATTAAATGATATCTGATATCAATGTGTTTAGTTCTTTGGTGAAGGACAGGGTTTTTGGAGATAGCAATGGCACTGGTATTGTCACAGAAGATGGGTACCATTTTTTAATGGATGTCATAGTCGCTGAGTTGACTTTTCATCCATAAAACATGGGCACAAAGATCTGCAGCAGCCACATACTCGCCTTCAATCAAGACATAGCCACCGATTGTTGCTTTTAGCACTCCAACAAACTAGTTTTCCTCCAAGAAATTGACAGACCCCGAGGTACTTTTTCGTCCATGTTGCACCAAGATAATCGAATCGAGTAACCTTTGAGATCAAACCCCGAGCACTTTGGATAATAGAGTCCTGTGCTTGGGGTTCCCTTTAGGTACCGAGTATTCTTTTGGCTGCATTGAGGTGGGATTCTTTGGGATTGACCGATATCTTGCTATTAGACAGACTTAGAATTGTATGTCCGTCCGGAAGCAAGAAGATACATCGGTGAGCCAACAATCCTCCGAAATGGGTTTAATTGACTGATTTGCCGGTGAGATCAGTCCAAGGTTGTTAGGAGGGACCATAGGTGTCTTCACCGAGGCGAAGTCGATATCTCATATTTTTCAAGAGATTTCTTGTGTATTTCTCGACCGATGGAGATTCCTTTATCGCTTGTTCGATTTGTAGTCCAAGGAAGTATGTGAGTTCACCCATCATGCTCATTTCAAACTTCTTTGTCATCGCTTTTCAAACTGCTTGCAAAGAGTGTAGTTTGTTAAGCCAAAGATGATGTCATCAACATATACTTAGACCAGTATCACATCTTGTTTTGTCCTGTAGATAAAAAATGTGTTATCTATCTTTCCTCTGACAAACTTGTTTTAAATCATGAAGGCTTAGAGAGTTTCATACCATGCCCTGGGAGCTTGCTTTAGTTCATAGAAGGCTTTATCAAGCTTGCAGACATAGTCAGGGAATTCACTACTCTCAAAGCCTGGAGGTTGCTGAACATACACATCTTCCTTGAGTTCACCATTTAGGAATGCACTTTTTACATCCATTTGGTAAACTTTGAAGTTAATGTAGGTAGCATATGCAAGGAAGATCCTGATGGCTTCCATTCTTGCAACAAGAGCAAATGTCTCATCATAGTCAATGCCTTCTTGTTGACTATAACCTTTAGCTACAAGTCTCGATTTGTTTTTAATGCGATGCCATTTTCATCGGGTTTTGTTTCGAAAACCCACTTCATTCCTATGACAATGACATCCACGAGGACATTTGATCAAGGTCATGACCTTGTTTTTATCAAACTATTGAAGTTCTTCTTGCATGGCCTAAACCCACTTGGGTGTTTTAGAGCCTCGGTGACACTTTTGGGTTCTATATCCGATAGGTAATCAAGATATAGACATTCATTGGTCAAGTGAAGATTAACTTAGCGACCATGCTTCTAGTGAGCATGCCTATAGTGGGTTCACCAATGATGTTTACAAGCTCAATGTCTCGAGATTTTGTCCACTTACTTTGTGGTCTAGGATCTAAGCTTGAAGATGTCACTGGAGACTCGTGGAGTGAGCTCAGTGCGTGAGCCACGTAATCATTAAGAACATATGTTGAGATGTCTTGTTCAGTTGGGTTCATGAATTATGTGTTCTGAACATTTGGTTCGATGTTACCTATCCCAAATAGGACCGATTGATTATCAACGAGTTCACCGATAGTTGGTTGTGACGAGGTTGTGAGGCAAGACATAATATGAGATGTCAAGATCGCCTTGGTATGAGGAATTGATTTCGATGTTATACTCATCAGGAGGATATCTTGATGAGTTATCAATTCCTATTTCCTCCATCGAGGTGTTGGTGAACCCGATGCTTTCGAACTTTCATCAAAGGTGACATGAAAGGTTTCCTCAACTTGTTGTTTCCTTGTGTTAAATACCTAAAGGCTTTGGAGATCAATGAGTAACCTAGAAAGTATCCATCATCGACCTTAGCATCAAATTTGCCTAGATGATCCTTGTGGTTATGAATAAACACATGACATCCAAACACATGAAAGTAGGCGATATCGAATTATACCTTTGAATATCTCATATGGGGTTTTGTTATGTCTTTTGACAATGATTGACCTGCTTTGAGTGTAACAGTCGTTTTGATCGCTTCATCCGAAATGCTTTGAGAGGGTGAGCCATTTAACATGGTTCTTGCGATTTCAAAGAGAGTTCTGCTTTTCCTTTCACCACCCCATTTTGTTCGGGGGTGAAGGAGATGAATTTTTGGGAGATTCCTTTTCATCACGAAACTCTCAAGCTCATCATTTCGAACTCGATTACCATTGTCGGTTCTTATTTGTTTAACAATAATTTCTTTCTCGGTTTTCAATGTTCACGATGAATGACATTATAGTGTCACCGACGACTCTTTTGGAAAGAAAGTATACCCAAGTGTATCTTGAAAACTCATCAACAATGACAAGTGTATACTTCTCATTTGGATTGATCTAGGACCGATCGGTCCAAAGAGATCCATATGCAAGAGGTGAAGGCGACTTTTGATGGAGAAATTTTGTTTTGTTTTGAAAGATGCTCTTTGATGTTTGCCTTTTTCACAGTCGAGCATGGTTTATCTTTTGCAAAAACCGGTGATGGTAATCCAAGGACCTTGTTTTTTTTTGCCGGGTTGTTGATGTTTTGAAGTTTAAGTGAGAGGGTCTCTTGTGCCACGCATAGTTGATAGTTTCGATGGCTTTGGCAAAGAGACAGTTCCATCTTGAGAAAGAGTAGACATGTCTAAGACATAAACATCATCTCTTCTAGGAGCTATCAAAACAACTTCTTTGTTGGCATTGAAAATGGTACCTTGTTTGTCATTGAATTGCACAATGTACTTAGCATCACATAGTTGACCGACATCGATGAGATTGTATTTGAGACCATTGACATAAGCTATTCTAGAGAAAACTATTCCATTGTAGTTCATCGAACCATAACCTTGATGGGACATGATGAGTTATCACCAAATACTACATTGGGTCCCGGTTCCTTTACATACTTGTGCAGATACTCCTTCACACCGGTCATGCTTCTTGAGCATCCACCGCCTAGATGCCAAATAGGCTCCTGGCGTGTCTCGCACAAGTAGTAAACTCAATTAGTTTTCTTAGTGACCCACTTACTAGTGGGCTTGGGTCTAAAGGTCTCTTTGAATTTGGCAATCGAATCATGGTCGGTGGTTGAGTGCATTGTGCTACCATGTGTTTTGCATTTAGAGACCGAGGATGACTCGGTGATTTTGGGTTGCTTGAACTTCTCCTTGCATGGATGACATCGTCATCTTTGGGATGTCTTATGAGTCGGATTTCGCAAATATCATAGCATGTGTTCATAAGACAATCATTAGGATATTGATCATTAAAGCCACAAAGTGTGGGCAAGGAGGAAAGGGTTTTGCTCTAAATTTTGAGAGACTTGGAGGTTGAAGCATACCGATGACCAACTTTGGTATAATTTGCTTTCTTGAGAGAACTTACATATTGCAAGTGATCGAAGTTTCGTGATCATCCTTTTGCGATCATACAAAAAGGATTCTATAGCATTGTCGTGGTATGACCGGTATAGTGGCACATATCACACTGCTTGATTTGGTGGTTGCTTTTGACTTTGAGGAACCAGAGGAAGTCGACTTTGTTTCCTTGATTGATTCGAGGATTTTTGATGGATTCCATCTTGTCGCTTAGCTTCCTCACAAGTTCATTCGATTGTCGAATTTGGTCACCTTCATGGGGACGTAAGATGTGGAAGTCTCGGTGGGGTAGACTCTTGTTGAGTTGGTTTTGATGGTCTTTTCGGGATGGTTCTACCAAGTCCGGACCTTTCTTTTGGTGAGTGTGGATTGTATTGTAATGGAGTAAGCTCGAGCTAGGAGCAACACCTCAAGAGGTTCCGAGGGTGGAAGTGGTGCTTGAGACTCGGCTTGCACTCGAGAGATGTGTTCAATACATCGGGCACATCGTGAGTCCAAGCATGCTCTTTAGAGCTTGACTTTCGTGCTCTAGAATTCTTCCAATCAAAGTTTGGAAGCTTACTCTCATGATTAACCCATTCAATCCAATCACCGGGCTTGGGACTAGTCAACATCTTGGTAATCATGCCACCGCACACAAATGGCTTAGGACCCGGTCTTTGTTGAGAGAGTCGAATATGATCTTCACCTAAGACTCTCTTCTTGCTACTAGGGGCTCCCACAGATCAAAGACCCTAGGATTCTTAGCAATTCAACTATCAAGAATATCTTGAACCTTTTGAGTTTGTCTTCAAGAGCCCGATTTCTTTTAACTAGTTCATTGTTTTGAATTTGCAAAGTGACGACCTCAAGCTTAGCTTGTTTTAAAATAAGCAGCTCATCCCTACACTTGTTCAATTCAAAACTTAGCTTGTTGTATTTTGAAAAGATTCGTGTCTTTGCTCTTCTACGAACTTAAGGTCAACATTAAGATAATTCATATAAGATTGCCAATCGAGTCATCATCCATAGAAAGTAAAATATTTACCTTCTTCATTGTGATATTGACCCATTCTCCATTCCTTGCATGATTCTTTCCAACGCCTAGCTTGTCCTCTTCGAGAGGGCCATCGATTAATCGACATGCACCATTTCATCATCGATGACACCGGCTCTTCATCCCATCGAAGGTTTCAAAGAACAAGGCCTTTGTTTTACCCCGCACGTATTTAACATTGTTTGTTGTTTCGAGGGTGGCCTCAAGCAATGCAAGCTTAGCCTCGCTTTTCTATACTTAGACTCATAATCAACCATTTTGCTTTGATCGATTTGTTTTGAAAATTTTGATGAGACTGTAAATTTTGGTTGAAATTTGCTAAAGCCCGAGGATGACTTGACCACGATGGTTTATAAGAGGGTTCGAAATTGTTTTGAAAATGTCTTTTGCAAAATGACCCTTTTGTGACACTTAAAGCATTGGTGTCCTCATTTGCTTTAGCATTTGAAAACCTTTGTTTCTTTTATAAACCTTCGAGAGTTAGCAAGGAGTGCCCTTTCCGAAATTCAACGCTCGGTCATTTAGGTACTCCTCACTTGATCTCTTATCGGGCTCATCATCTGAAATTTCTTGGAAATCTTGAACCACATTGTTAGAGAAGAAAGCGGTTGATATATGTGTTGAAGTGGTGGTCGAGACTTCTTGAGACTTCTTTAAGTCGGTATCATCTGTTAATGAGGTTTTCCTCATAGACAAATTTCCATAAATTTCGTGAATTCAAGATTCGGATATGATTAGCATTCCTAAGTCCTCGAGAGAAATTCAACCACTTCTCGTGGAGACTATTGACAAAACCAACATTGATTTCATGTTTGGACAACTTAACACCATCATTTGACAGCTCATTTAAAAGAGTTTTGTACTGGGTGTAAGTTTGAGACGAGTTTCGAGTCCTTAGCCTCAAGGTGTTATACTCAAGTTTCAAGTCCATTATCCTGCTTTTCTTGGTATCGATGGACATTCATGGCTATGAACTAGGTCATCCTGTGTTTGTTTGGTCAGTACTACGCTTTATGGTGACTCCATAATATCATCAGAAGACATGATATGATGATACTTTTGAGTCTTTGGTCCCGTTGACCACTCTCCTCTCATCCCCGAAGTTCATCGAGCTTCGTGTTTAGGCAAACCTTCGCGATCTTTGGGATAAATGGACCTTCATTTATACATTTGATATAATAAGGTTCCATCCCAATCAAATAGCAAAGCATACACTTTTTCCATTTGTTAAATTTGCCAACTTCAAGTCTAGGGGCAACAACTGAATAAGCTCCACCCTTTTGATCGACTAGTTGGGGTACATCAATTTCAGCCATAAGGATCCTGATTTAAAAACGTTTTAGAGCGGCTTAAAAGAAATTTTATAAAAAGTTTTATAATCAGCCGAGCTCTGATACCACTTGTTGTTCCCTATTCACTATCGTTTAAAACAATTAAGTACTTAAAACAAATCAATAGTGAAGAATGACTGAAATGAACATAAGTAAAACACACTGAGTAATTTTCAACATCATATTCTTTATTAGAAATGAATCAAAAGAATGCTACCCAAGTACTTATGAATAAAGATTGGGATTGAAATGACAAAGTTTGGTAACTCCTCTCTAAGCTCAAGCTAAGTCCGAGCACAACTACAAGTATCCACCGAGCTATCTCGTGGATTAAGTTGTATTTGGAGGAGTGAAAGATGGCTTCGTGTGTGTGTTTTTACAATTCACAAGCTTAATCTTTACACCTCTCTTATGCTATTTATACAAGTATGAGTTTTAACTCTTCCTAACTCCTAAGTGACAAATCGACATCTACGTAAGACAAAATATCGATGTATTTTGTCTCGCTTACAAAGACTATTTAAGGTAAGAGACAAGACCGCTTTCCTAAGGTCGTTGATGACACTCACCGATCTTTTGCCATTCGGGGAAAGTTGACTTTTGTTGATAAGGACTTGCCTTATCTCGATTCAAACTTATCCGCCTTGTCCCGCTCATTCTTGATCTTCATATCCTTCGCCTTCTACTTCAGCTTGTCTTCGTAAGTAGTTGGAGAGAGTTTAGGGATTCAGTGAGTTATTGTCATTACTCACTGAATCCATCATCTTCTTCTTGACCCGCCTCACCCCATAAGTTCCGCCTCATCGAGTGGAGAGACTTCTTCTTCGCCCTCGAGGGTCTCGAAGATGGCTCATCGAGACTATGCACTCAAGGACCGTTAGTGTTTAACGGACTAAGCACTTAGGTTATTTTCTATTCAAATCCTAGATTAAGGGGTTTGGGTATTTACTGAACCCAACAGTAAGAAAATGGACGAATACGTATGAAAGCGTAAAAACATGTTTGAAAATGGATGAAAACATATGAAAAATGGACGAAAACGAAAGAAAACTGATGAAACCGGACGAAAACGACTGAAAACGGACGAAAATGGTCGAAATCATATGAAAACGGGCGAAAACGTATGAAAACGAACGAAAATGTGTGAAAACGGACGAAACGATGAAAATGCATTTAAAACGCATGAAATGCATTTAAAACGTATGAAAGTTAAGAAAAAACGCTAATTAAAAAAAACGTGAATTAATAAAAAATAATATGATAAAGATGAACGACATAAATTATAGACAAATTACACGGTTGGTCCCCTGGTTTGCTCAGATTGCAAGTTTGGTCCCTAAGTCATTTTAATTACCCCACATATACCAATTTTTGAAACGTTGCACTCTTTTAGTCCCTAATTTGATGGCCGTTAGTGCAGTCCGTTAAGTGTTTTGCCCAGTTAGTCCTTCGTTAATAAATTTTGCAATCGTTAGTCCTTATTTTTAAAATATAGTTTTCCACGCTAGTCCCCGCTAATAATAGTTATCGCCCGATTTTTACGCTTTTGTCCATTTTCGCTCGCTTTTCCCCGCTACGTGTTTTTGTGTTAGTCCTTCGTTAACAAATTTTGCAACCGTTAGTCCTTATTTTTAAAATATAGTTTTCCACGCTAGTCCTCCGTTAACAATAGTTATCGCCCGATTTTTACGCTTTTATCCGTTTTGCTCGCTTTTATCCGCTTCCGCTTTTTACGTTTTCGTCCGTTTTCTTTCTTTTTTATAGTTTTGTCCGTTTTTTACGCTTTTATCGGTTTTCATCCGCTTTTGTCCGTTTACTAACATTTTTCTTAAAATTTTGTCCATTTTTTACGCTTTGTCTGCTTTCTTCGCTTTGCCCGTTTTCATCCGCTTTTCAGACGTTTTATCGGTTTTCATTTGTTTTGTCCGCTTTTCTTACATTTTTCCGCTTTTATTTCGCTTTTGTACTATTTCAACATATTGAAACTTTTTCAAAAAAAAAAATTTGAAAAATTTCAAAAGAAAATTGAAAAAATATTTCAAAAAAATTGAAAAAATAAAAAATTTGAATAAAATTTCAAAAAATTTTCAAAATTTTTTTGAAATTTTTATTCAAATTTTTTTGAAATTTGAATTTTTTTATTTTTTCAATTTTTTTCGAAATATTTTTTCTAATTTTTTGAATTTTTTACAATATGTCCAAATTTCAAAAATATTGAAAAAAGTTTTGAAACAAAAAGTATTTCGACATATTGAAAATTTTGAAAAAAATTTTCAAAATTTTTTAAGATTTTTTAAAAAATATTTGAAAATATTTTTTATCAAATTTTTTTTGAAATTTTTATTCATATTTTTTGAAATTTGAATTTTTTTATTTTGTTTTGGAAATATTTTTTCCAATTTTTTTTTGAAATTTTTTTCCCAATTTTTTGTTTTGGAAAAATTTTCAATATGTTGAAATAGTACAAAACGAAAGAAAACGGACAAAACGGATGAAACCGATAAAACGCATTTAAAACGGACAAAACGTAAGAACAACGGACAAAAACGGATGAAAACGGGCAAAAACGAAAGAAAACAGACAAAACGTAAGAAAAACGGATAAAAATTTAAGAAAAATGTTAGAAAAACGGATGAAAACCGATAAAAACGTAAGAAAAACGGATAAAACGTAAGAAAAACGGACAAAAACTATAAAAAAACGAAAGAAAACGGACGAAAAACGTAAAAACGGGGGGAAACGGATAAAAAAACGAACGAAAACGGACAAAAACGTAAAAAATCGGACGATAACTATTATTAACGGAGGGACTAACTGTGGAAAACTATATTTTAAAAAATAAGGACTAACGGTGCAAAATTTATTAACGAAGGACTAACAACAAGAAAATACTTAACAGATCGCACTAACGGCCATCCAAAATAGGGACTAAAAGAGTGTAACGTTTCAAAAATAGGTATCTGTGGAGTAATTAAAATGACTTAGGGACCAAACTTGCAATACGAGCAAACCACAGGGACCAACCGTGTAATTTTGTCTAAATTATATTTGAACTTTTTCTTGGTTGTCGTTGAAGTTGAGACTAGATCTAGACATGTCAGTATGGAAAATGATTTGCATGACTAAACTTTACGCTTAAAGATATGCCTAACTCTAAGCAGATGACACATGACAAGATTAATGGTGTGATTATGAAGAGAAAATCTACATTTCACATGTCACATGATGAATTGTTTAAGATAAATTTAGTCACGAAGCTAGCCTCCTATCATTACTCCTGAGTATTGCATGATATTTTATAATATTGATTACTTGCATCATGTTATTAGATATATAAACAACAATATATAAGTTGAGATCAATATAGATCTCATATTTGCCATATCACTACTACTTATAATGCACAAACGACTCTCTCTCCTATTTAATTTTCAGACTTTCAGACTTGCAAGTAATAAAGCATGATGTACAACACATTAAAGCACAAAATTTCAGACTTACAACCACATATGCATTATATACAACACATTGATACACATATTAAATAAAGAAACCACGTTAATGCATCCGGTACACACACAAAACCTTTTTTTACACACCAATACCAATTCAGAATAAGATAATTTAAAATGAAAAGATAGCTTCATCATCATAAAATTAAATCGAACATATATTGGTGCTCTAACATCTCTGATATCAAAAGTTACGATATCTAAAACTTCCTAAATCTACCAAAGATTTGATAAACATAAGAACAACAACAAAACTTACAATAAACAATGTTACAACTAATAGTCATACGAACAACACTCGAGGCCAGATCTAATAGAGGAATAACATCATCATCATCAATGACCTCGAAACAACAACATTCTAAGGCGACCTCGAATATGGGTTTTTCTTCGAATGTCTCCTTAGCGACCGGATCTGAAAAATCGCCCCGATTCGAACGAGACAAGAAAATGATGGTGGCTATGGTTATAATTGTTAGTTGTTACCGATGCAATCGCGTCTAAAACAATCGCTATTCTAAAAAATCGCGCCTAGATCTAAGAATGGAGATTTTGAGATATATATGAAAATGGTGATTTTTAGATCTGGGAATGGAGAGAGAGAGATACGAGAATAGTGATATGGAAATAGGAACTTAATTAAAGGATGATGCTAATTTTTAGGATATAAGAAATTTTCTAATTGTCCTTTTGTTTTATTTTACAATTTTATTGTAATAAATACTCTAAAAGACACTTGTTGTATTTGATTGATTCTTATCTTTTTATTTTGATCATTTGATGAATAAATACAATTACTACGCTTATTAAAACACCTTTAACATAATAAATACAAATTATCAAGATATTGTACAACCAAATTAAACACAATTTTACATTAAATGTCACTAATACAAATAATATTATACAATAATATTCAAGTTCGAACGGCAACAAGCCAATGGGCTTGAGTCCGAACAGGCGCAGCTAATGGGCTCGAGTCTCGAACGGCACAAGCTAAACGAAATTTTAGAATCAGAATTTATTGTCAAAAAACATAATAAAATAAAATACATGATTCACTTGAAAATTTTATTTCGTGGTACTGTCGCCGCAACGCGTCTGCACTCTCGCATTAAATGTCACTAATACAAATAATAAAGACATTATACAATATTAAAGCCCGGCAGCAACGGGCAATGGGCTTGAGCCCGAACAGTAGCGGGCTAACGGTCTCGAGTCCGAACAGGCATCTGGCTAAATGAAATTTTGATATCCGTAAATTTATTGTCAAAAGAACATAATAAACTAAAATACATGATTCACCAAAAAATTTATTTCATTATACCAACAAGAACGCTACGTAAGATTCTCGCTAAGATCAAATAAATCAATCTTAGTCATTCATTTTTTATCAAAATTAATAAAAACACAAATTTCATCTTTTTTTAAAAAACAACATATCTTGCAAATGGTAAATCTTCAAACTACAAAAAGTACACTATCGCAACGAGAATTAAATTATCTTTCTATAAATATGCACTTCTCTATATTTTCGACAATTTTTTTTTTCAAAAATTCCGCTTAGAAAAATCATATATGATTTATAAAAATCGAATCACATATGATTTTCACAAATCATATATGATTTTTACGAATCACATATGATTTTCAAAAATCATATATGATTTGTAAAAATCGAATCATATATGATTTTCACAAATCATATATGATTTTTCTGGGCTGAAATATTGAAAAAAAAAAAATCGTTAAAATATATAGAATTGCATATCTATAGAAAGATAATTTAATTCTCGTCGCGATGGTATGATTTTTTTCGCGTAACGATTAACGGTTTGCGAGATATTTAATTTTTAAAAAAGGGTGAAAGTTTATTTTATTAGAAAATGAAAGGCTATGATTGATTTATTAGATCTATGGTAATTTTGAGATCTATATTGAACTTTTGCCATAAATATATACTTTTTTTAGATCTCCAAAAAACATGCAACAAAACATATGTATGGTTATAGCAAAAGTTCAATATATATCTCAAATTTACCATAGATTCAATGAACCAATAATTGCCATTCATTTTTATAAAAAAAATAAACTTTCATCATTTTTATAAAATTAAATATCTCGCACACCGTTAATTGTTAAGCGATAAAAATCATACCATCGCGACGGGAATTAAATTATCTTTCTATAGATATGCATTACTATATATTTTTAACGACTTTTTTTTTTCAATATTTTGGCCCAGAAAAATCATATATGATTTGTGAAAATCATATATGATTCGATTTTTACAAATCATATATGATTTTTGAAAATCATATATGATTTGTGAAAATCATATATGATTTGTGAAAATCATATATGATTTGTGAAAATCATATATGATTCGATTTTTAAAAATCATATATGATTTTTGAAAATCAAACATGATTTTACAAATCATATATGATTTTTCTGGGCGGAATTTTGGAAAAAAAAAAATTGTCGAAAATATAGAAAAGTGTATATTAATAGAAAGATAATTTAATTTTCGTCGCGATAGTGTATTTTTTATAGTTTGAAGATTTACCGTTTGAAAAATATGTTGTTTTAAAAAAAAGGTGGAAAATGGTTTTTTATTAATTTTGATTAAAAATAGATGGCTAAGATTGGTTTATTGGATATATGTTAAATATGAGATCTATATTGATCTCAACTCGTATGGTTATACGTATTATCTTGCTGTCGGGGACGGAGCTAAGTCCTGTGAGTGTCCGGAACATCTATGAATTTTTTCGAATTAGTGTTAATTTTAAGAAAAAACATCGATTTTTCTCAAATACATCTTAAATGACCCCGATCAATCAAAATATGTTTTAAGTCTTATTTAGTTAGCATCTTAAACTCTATTATATTACGATTAAAAAATATTTATGCACCTGATCATATTTGTTCCTGACTCCGTCCTTGTTTGTTGTTGGTTTGTGTTATCGTCTATCGTTATGTGTGTTCTCTTTATGATATGACTTTATTAAAATTAAACAAGAGATGATTTACCTTTAATTGATTCGTTGTGTTTTTAGTATTACAATGCTATCAGTCGGATTTTATTTTCAAATTCATTTTGAATTTCTTTTTCTTCTACTTCCCTCAATTGACTTGTGAGTACATAAAAGGAATTATATTTTATTTCTTATTAATCTTTTTAATTCTCTTATAGTTTATAAGAAACATAAATGTTCTATTGCTATTATTTGATTAAAAAAAAAAACGGATCATTTAACATAATCTCATGCTATGTTAGAGAAAAAAATAGAACTTTAAGTTTTAATATGATGCAATAAATAAATAAAAAAATTAATGCATAATTTCATGTATATCCTTGTAAATTTCAAAAATTACATATATATCATTTTACCAGTTTTTGATGCATAAAGTACAATGCTTTTAATGCATCAAAAGGATATATATGTAATTTTTTAATTTTGCAAGGGTATATATGTAAATACCCCACTAAAATTAATAACATAACCTCGTGTTATGTTAAAAAAGAAAAAGAAAAATAGAACCTCGAGTTTTATTACGATTCCTTATAAAGAAATAAAATGTATCATAACCTCATGTTATCATAATTATAGAACACCTCAAGTTCTACTACGAGGAATATGATCAATATTTAATAACCTCAAGTTATTGTTTTAACGTTTAATCATGATTTCCAACAAAAGAGTTAAATACAATAACCTTGAGTTATTGTTATATCTTTTGAAGAACCTCAAGTTCTTTGTGATTTCTTTAGATGAATCACGATAATATGACATCATAGTTATTGTTATAGTGTATATACATATTTGTATGACCTTCAAGTTGAGTTATGATTCCCTCAAGAGAAGCACAATAATTTAACATAGAGTTATGAATATAGTGGTTTAGAGAACCTAAACTTCTACAATGATTCCCTCAAAAGAATCAGTAACATAACCTCAACTCAAGTTATGTTACGAATTTTATTTTTGAACCTCAAGTTCACGTTTTTATGTTGATTTTTAAAAAGAATCCAAATAATATAAGTTTGTGATATGTTAAAAAAAATACATATATATTTATTAGAACTTCATGTTCTAATTTGATTCAATTAAATCAATAGTGTAACCTCATATTAGAAGGAAAAAAAAAATAGGATGAATGTTGAATATACGTAATAAACTTTATCAAATTAACCAATATATGCAACATACTTTATTTATTGTCAATGTACATAATATACTTTTGAATAATTACCAATGTACGTAACATTGATGATTACCATTTAAAAAGTTACGCTTTGGTCCTTGCCATTTGCGTTGACTTTCACCGTTAGTCCTTTGACACTTTTTACTTAGAAAAATTACCGTAATGGTCCTTTGACATTTGCGTTGACTTCCACTGTTAGCCCCTTGACATTTTAATACGCTTTCGTCCGTTTTTCTTTACGCTTTTATCCGTCTTTATCCATTTTTATACGTTTTCGTCCGTTTTCTTACGTTTTTATCCGTTCTTATCCGTCTTTATCTGTTTACATCCGGTTTTGTCCGTTTTCATCCGTTTTTATACGCTTTCGTTTGTTTTTCTTACGTTTTCATATGTTTTTATCGGTCTTTATCCGATTTCATCCGTTTTTATACGCTTTCGTTTGTTTTTCTTACGTCTTTATCCGTTTTGTCTTTTTAAAAATTATCATATGTTTTTATACGCTTTCATCCGTTTTTCTTACGTTTTTATCCGTCTTCATTCGTTTTAATCCGTTTTTATACGATTTTGTCCATTTTTATACGTTTTCATATGCTTTCGTCCATTTTTATGCGGTTATGTCCGTTTTTATACGTTTTGTCTGTTTTTTTACGTTTTCATCCGTTTTTATACGCTTTCATTTGTTTTCTTATGTTTTTATCTCGCCTTTATCTCGATTTCATCCGCTTTATACGCCGCTCATTTTTCTTATGTTTTTATCCATTTGTGTCTTTTTAAATGCTTTCATCCGCTTTTATACGCCACGTCCGTATTTTACGCTTATCCGCCTTCATTCGCTTTCATCTGCTTTTATACGCTTTTGTCCATTTTATACGCTTTCATATGTTTCATTCGTTTTATGCGCTTATGTCCGTTTTTGTCCGTTTTATATGTTTTTATACTTCTGTCCATTTTTATTACGTTTTCATACGCCTTTATCCGCTTTTGTCCGCTTTTACATTTTCGTCTGCTTTTATATGCTTTTTTCGCTTTCTTATGTTTTATACGCTTTATCCGCTTTTATCTATCTTTATCCGTATGAAAACGATAAAATGGATGAAAACGGATAAAATGCATGAAAACTTAATAAAAGCGGAAGAATGTATATAAAATGGACAAAACATATGAAACGAACAAACACGGATACAAATGGATAAAAGGTATGAAAACATATAAAAGTGGACAAAACCATATAAAACGGATGAAAACAGATAAAGAGAGATAAAACATATGAAATGTAAGAATAACGAACTAAAGTGTATAAAACTATTAGGATTTAGAAAATCCATGTAGAAGTGTCGGCCACCCGACAATTGTTTAGCATATTACGGCAGTAGACATAACGTTATATTAGCTAGTTTATTAGTAGTGTAAGTAAAACCATGGAAGAAGGACGGTCTTTACCCATCAGATGCTCGATCCACGGCCCAAGGAGTATGTAGTCATTTGTATAAATAACCCTCTCCACAGAGGAGAGGGTTGGATGTTCATTTGCTAATCTAACCTTTCATTTTGATTTTATCTCTCTAGAACATCTCACCTTTCTCTCTCTAGAAACTACAAATCATTCCACCCAACTTGTGCTTGTTTATGTGATTGTGAAAACCAATATGTAACAATTGGTATCAAGAGCCATGGTTTGATCATCTATCTTTCATGTTCTTGAATTTCTAGTGGTTTTCATAGGTTTTTGGGTTTGAATAAGTTTTGAGTAGTTTTCATCATTTGGATCGCTTTTGGTGTTAAAGTTTAAATTTTGATAGTACTTTTGTGTTTAGAATCATCATAAGTGTTTATGATTTGAATTGGAAGGCCTCAATCATCTTGGTTGTAGTGTTTTGAATTGAGAAAGTTTGGTTTTTTAAGTTTTGCTAAGAAGCGGTTTGTCCCTCTGATGCAAGTTTTACTGACCTGGTTTTAATATTTATAAAGTCTCTTTATACCTATGCTCTACCATAGTGCACTAACGGGCAGTGTACCCGGTCGTGTGTAGTGTAGTAATCGGTAAAGCCGATGTCGTCCCAAGAGCTATGTGTGTTGGATTATTACTAAGTCTAGGTGTCATGATTTAATAATGGTTTCGATAAGGAATTAATTAATTAAACTACTAAAGCGTAATAAAGCAAATAAAGTCGATAAAAGGTAAAGGTAAATCATCAGAGGAGAGTGGTACTAACCTAGTTAATCCTCCTAGCTAGTTATGTCTACGCTCACTTACTTCCAATTACTTCGTGTGGGTCAAAGTCGAGAGGACAACATTTGGTCAATTCGCCTAACCTATCAAAGAAAGATGCCACCACAGAGAAGTCAGTGTCCCTTCATAAGTCCTGTTGTTCCTCGTCTCCTAAGCCAAGTCATTAAGTACCGCTACATGCTCGATTTATAATAGTGAGTGCCCGGGCGTTAGCAACTTAAACACTCACCCCTAATTCTTAAGTTCATCCAAACGGTAGGTGAACGGTTGGTTAAATCGCACAAGTAGAAAGGGTCGTCATTGGTCATATCTTACTCTTCCGTCTCGGTCCCCACGACCTAGGGTCATTGGTCATATCTCCTAGGTAATTGGCCTCACCGCCATTCAAAACTACCGAACCAAAGGTAGCTACCAATAAACTATGCATGCATACACTTAGAAATAATTGTACTAAGTAATGTAAACGCAAACAAAACAATTAAAGAATCATAACTAGGCTAACACTAAGAGGTGCTTAGCTCATATTAATCATACACACCAATTCAATATTCAAAGGTACGTAATACATGAATTGAAAGTAAAGAAAATATAAAAGGCTAATGCTTATCGTAGGGAGTGATTTCTTCCTCGAGACACTCAGATGCTCCTCTAGACCCGCCTTTGAGCTTTTTCCCACGTTCTCAGGTTGTTGTGTGTGGAATGGGATGATTAGAAATGCTGGAATTCGTGGGGTATTAATAGGCCAGATCTGAGTTACAGCGTAACTATAACAAGAGTTACTCCGTAACCTTCAATTCATAATTTGCACTAGATCTGCTAGTTACGGCGTAACCTTATTAGTGGTTACGCCGTAGTCTTCAATAATCTTGGTTACGCCGTAGTTGATGAAATAGTTACGGCGTAAGTATCGGCGTGGAACCTCCTTTGACCTAATATAGTTACGTCAGAGTTTTGGGAAGAGTTACCGAACCTTCCGATGAGTTGGTTTTCGAGTCACGCAATAGTTATGGCGTAATGCGAGATGAGTTACGCCGTAACTTCTTCAAAATCGACATACTATGATAACTCTTTAGATAATTCTCCTATTCCGCGTCTCTTTAGCTCCAATGCTCGTAATTTACCTTAAAGTGAAAAACAATAGAAAACAAGCGTAAATCCATATAAATGATATAAATTACAAGCATTATCGGGGGAAATTGACACTTAATATTAAGGACTATTTGATGTTATCAAATATCCCCCTACTTGAACTCTACTTGCCCTCAAGTAGACCTTATTAGAAAGATTCCTAAAAGATATCTCCCATAACCGGAAAATATAAGTTTACAAATCCTTTATGCTAGAATAAAACAAAGCCGAACACCTCACGAAAGGGGAACAAAACACTCAAATCTATCAACTATTCTAAGTGTCAATTTCGGGTGATCACCGATCGCACATCATAGCATGTAGTCTATCATAAGCTTGGCGGTTACACAAATCTCCACCACTAGAGTTAAGGGCTAAACAATTCTCAAGGCAATATGGGTAGACACGACAAAGGTTAAGGGTGACTCGTCATTACTAACATGTCACGGCTAAGTGGACAAAATCAATGATACATGACCAAATCCATAGCCAAGACACCAAAGATTGCTCGATGCATCACCTAGACACGCTTCATGACTAAAGGGTAAGATAAGACATGGGATATATATATGGTGTAAAATAAAAAACAAGCAAGTAGTCTAGATCTATAATCAAGTCATCACCACTTACCGTCCGCCCATAGTTCAAGCTTTGAAGTCAAGAAACCGGATCACGAAATACAAGGTAGATGTGTCATTAGAGGACATCGTGATGGGCACACTACCTTTTCTCCAACTGTTTGCATAATTACCAACTCCAATATTCAGATGTGACCGAGGTGGCCTCCTCGATACTAAATCTATAAAGCTCATAATATCCCCACTTGAGATGAACAATGGGAATTTGGGGTCTTCAATGATCTTCGTGAATATGTCGTCGATTTAAAGCGTGATTTTTGAACCTTTCACTTGAACCTTGAACTTAGGCAAATGATGACTTCCCAATCACAAATAAAGACTACAGGGTAGGCTAAGGTGTATAGGTGTATCGAAACAATATATCGGGTTAACAAAATGAAAGGAATGGCTCAAATGGGTGTATCTAGGTGTATCTTGCACTAAAGGCGAGTGCAACAAAAGGGTTTCACATGGAGGTCGAGAAGTCGAGGTGACTAATCGATAGACACACAATGGTAGGCTATTTGGGTGATAATCCTATAATATTGCCTTCTAAAACTAAAAAGTCCAAATACATCGAGCTAACTCAATATACCTCGTCTATGGTCTTGAAATGATGCAAAGGCCAAGTTATAAAGTTTACAAGCTACCCAAGACACTCATAATTTGGTGGATTTGGGGTAAATTATTGGAAACGGATAAGGCTAATCTCACCATATAATATCAAGGGTTGTATGTGCTCGCTAAGGTCTAATCTAGTTAGGTTAAGAAAACATGTCAAAATTTTAAAATGGCATAAATTTTCAAAATAAACTAGAAAAATGAGGGAAAATAATGTTCAAGAGATAATTCTACTCCGTCCCCTACTTGAATTGTACAAAGTCCCTTTGTACTAAGCATTAAATAAAGGTGAAGAGAAAAGTAGAATTAGAGCGAGAGCTTTCGAAATTTGCTCCATAAAGAAAGAAGGCCCACGAAAAGAGACGTGCCTTTGTATAAGCGTCATGAACAAACTTCAATCCCCGAAATCACACTACCGACAAGCATAATTCTAAAAAGAAAAGAAATGAAAATGAAAATGAAAACAAACCTAACTCACTTTCAGAGGAATCACGGTTGCATTTAGCATATGCAACAAGTTTTAAACCACTTGGTGTCCCAAGTGGACGAGTGAAGTCTTGTGAGGGTTTACAGAACACACCCACAAAGTTCATTTAAAATACTAATACAAGGTTATTGTGTTTTAAAATGAAAGAATTAAAGAGAGGAAGGTTACGTCGTAACTCTTTTGAGGAGTTACCAGAACTAGCAAAACCCGGCATAAGTCAGAAAGCGAGTGGTTACGGCGAACCACGTAGATGGTATTACCGTAATTAGTAATGCGTCAGAATTCGCACAAAAATTTGGTTACGTGTAATCACATAGATGAGTTACACCGTAACTCGTCAAATCAAGAAGCCGCAAAGATCAATTTCTTCCTCGTTTCGCAAAAATGGTTAGAAACACAAACCCTACGAAATGGAAATAAAACAAAAGAAAGGGATAATTCGAGTTGTCTCCCGAAGAGCACTTTTCTTTATTTACTAGTCTTTGTTAGACTTAGAGCCGCTGGGCTACCAAAGGCTTGTTGGTCATTTCGTGGATATGGCAATCTCCACGTTGGATCCAACTTACCAAATTCTCATCCCGCTTTGTAGTCATCCCTAATTCTAAATAGCCCGAGTAGAAACTCTTGATTTTCGGTAAGGTGGTCAATACCTTTTCTTTGTCTTCCTCATCGATATCGAGCGTTGGTTGGGCTTGGCTCAACCGCCTCTTAGTCCAATTTTAAAGTTCTTGATCGTTCTCGGCATTTTGAAAACAGTCTTATCATCGCTTATCTTCAACCATACTAACCCTTCTTTTCATTTTTATCTAACCCGACATTTCCGAAAAGGCTTTCCTAAAATTACTCCCGTAAGTCCATCTTCCACAAATTCGCTTACGTCGCCTAAAACCATAAAGTCCACCAAAATGAATGAGTTCCAACGAAGACATGGATGTTAGTTGCAAACCCAAGAAATTTATTTCCTTATATTCTAATTCTTTCTTCGAATCGGTTGTAGCATTCTTTCGACATGATGTTGACTGGGAAGTAGTGCCAATAAATGGGTGGAAGTCGATGAACCCGATTTTGCATGAGATCTTGAGATAATAGGGTTTCTATGATGTATGCGGTTCCTACCTCATGAAATCTAGGTTGATTGGTTTCATAAAAGCCTTAACAGAGTTATCTTGCCAATGGGCCATCTCGACGTCACTTGAGAGGTCTTCAGCACTGATTCCTAAATTATCCTCTTCCTCAAAGTTGATGAAAACATCAAAATCTCTCCCCGAATCAACCTCGCCAGGATCCAGGGGGTCGCTAAGAAGTTCTTCTAAAGCGTCACCAAAACTACCTACTGGGTCAATTGCACATACCTTTTTCGGGGTATACAAGTGTTCATTAGGTCCGAACGTTGCAATTTCTCCATTAGCTTCAAGAGTTAACTTTCCAGCAAAGACATCCACGTTAGTATGGGCAGTGGCAAGCATAGGCCTACCTAAAATGACAGGTATTTTGTTGTCTTCCGGAATGTCAAGAATCACAAAATCTACTGGGAAAAGGAATTTCTTAATCTTCACCAACACATTTTCAACGATGCCCAATGGCGATTGCATAGATCGATCTGCCATTTCAATTTTCATCTTGGCCGGCTTTAGGTCACCAATCCCCATACGCAAAAACATCGAACGAGGCATTATGCTAATACTAGCTCCAAGATCAGCTAGGGCATTACACATGTTTAGACTCCCGATCAAGCAAGGGAGAGTGAAACATCCTGGATCTTTTTCCTTTTGTGGTAGCTCGTTCCTTAAAACTGTTGAACATCTTTCGTTGAGGTGAACTGTCTCATCATTGCTTAATTCCTGCGGAATATCAGTCTGATTAGTCTTAAAGGAATTATTGATAGGGAAGTTTACCAGAGAAGTTTGGTTCAGAAGTGACTGTCTTTCCATGCTTATTCGTCGCTTAACTTTTTCCGCAAAGGTTACTGGTTCTTCAAGGATAGATTCTACAGTGTGGACAACTTCCTCCTCCCGAGCTGCTAGGTAATCAGAGATGGCTTTTGAACATTAGCTAACACTTTTCTCCAATCTCTTAATCCTATCATCGTGAATTTTGAGAGAAGAGGCTGTATTATCCACGAATGTTTTCATCATCTTTTCAATCCTATCATCACGCTCTCTTGATTCCTTGATGTGGTCAAGAATCTTTTTCTCAAGATTGCTCCCGGTTTTGGTCCCAAACACACTCTTAACCCTCTCAATCCTGCATGCTTCAACTTCTCTTTCTAACCTTCATTTTTTGAAAATTTCCCCATAATTGTATTCTTGTTTTGTTATTGTCTTCATAACCTTATGATTGAAATTGTCTCTCGGTCCGCACTCGTATCCATATGCCACTTGTAGCAATGTTCGTAAATCCGCTGAATACATTCCAAGGCTTGGTCAGGAGTCATGCTAGGAATAGGTCTCGGGAATCGAGAAGTTCTCGTGTTAGCGCATTAATCCCACGATAGAAGACGTAGACGATCTGATGTTTGTTTAAATCATGGGTAGGGAATCGATAGAGTAGCTCATTAAATGTTTCCCATGCTTGGTAAAGCGTTTCTTCTCCAACCCCGAACGAATTGATAGATTTTCCCAAGAAGCTTGGCCAATTTTAAGGAGGGCAAAATTGTTGGACGAACTCTTTTCTTAGTGTATCCCATGCTCCTTTACATTCGTTAGGAGTTTGTTATACCATCTTTTCATTGTCGAAGAAGAGTCATAGGAAAAATCCTTGCAAAGGACCGAATAGCTCGGAGTACCTCCGACGCTGAAAAGAGAGGATAAGTGGAGAACTTCTTCACGTGATCCCGAACGCCCTCATCTTCATCTCCGTAAAACTTAAGTTCGTGTAACTCTAGAATAATATGATCAGAATAGAGTATTTTTCAAGAGTAGAACTCGTGTGAAGCTTCGTTGGCGTTCTCATTTGGTCGCTTCAAACACCGCTCCATAGTTAGGTCATCGATATAATTTTCATTGGTGACCTCTCGGTTCGTTGACCGGTCTCGATTCAGAAATGAGAAGATGTTGTGAATAGGAACCGAGAGCAAACTTTCCTTGTCTAAAATTGCTTCTCCGGCGTCGAATAATTGGCTGAAAAGGCCTCGAGTCATGAGTCTTGTATCCTGATTGAGAATCCAAGATCCGACTCAACTAGGTATGAATAACAATGATTGAATATGCACAGTGAATAATAATTGACACAATCAAAGTTACCAACAAGGTTTTTCTCATAAAATAATGATCCTCTATGGATCTTTTTCTCTCTCTCTAATGATGTTTTCCTGGAATGTTTTTGTCAAGAGTTGTCAAAAACAATAGCTATCAGTTCCTTTTATACACAAGGAACCCTAAATAAACAATAATATAAAATAAATGCATATCACTACCTAAAATAGCTCATGCAAACCCTAACAAACTATATAATACGCGGAATAACTATCTCCGCAGAAACAAACTATGCGCTAATATTACTTCAGCAGAAACTCTTCTTCAGCAAAATCCATGTACTTCAGCAGATTCCTTCAGCATTATTTTCAGCAGAATTCGTACTTTGCAGAATTCCCAACACTGACATTTAAGAAAGAAAATTAAAAATAGACTTAGTACGAAATCCTAAAATAGCTCCCAAGAATGCGCCAAAAACTTGATGCGAGTTTTCTTGACTGTGTTTTAATATTTATAAAGTATCGTTATACCTATGGTTCACCCTAGTGCACTAACGGGCGATGTACCGGTCGTGTGTAGTGTAGTAATCAAGAAGCCGAGGTCATCCCAAGAGCTATGTGTGTTGGATTATTACTAAGTCTAGGTGTCATGATTTAATAATGGTTTCGATAAGGAATTAATTAATTAAACTACTAAAGCGTAATAAAGTAAATAAAGGCGTATAAAAGGTAAAGGTAAATCAATAGAGGAGAGTGGTGCTAACCTAGTTAATCCTCCTAGCTAGTTATGTCTACGCTACTTACTTCCAATTACTTGTGTGGGGTTAAAGTCGAGAGGACAAGATTTGGTCAATTCGCCTAACCTATCAAAGAAAGATGCCACCACAGGAGAAGTCGTGTCCCTTCATAAGTCCCTGTTCCCGGTCCCTAAGCCAAGTCATTAAGCACCGCTACATGCTAGATTTATAATAGTGAGTGCCCGGGCGTTAGCAACTTAAACACTCACCCCTAATTCTTAAGTTCATCCAAACGGTAGGTGATCGGTTGGTCAAATCGCACAAGTAGAAAGGGTCGATGGGTTGGTCATATCTTACCCTTCCGTCTGGTCCGCTCACCTAGGGTTGGTTGGTCATATCTCCTAGGCAATTGGCCTCACCTCCATTCAAAACTACCGAACCAAAGGTAGCTACCAATAAACTATGCATGCATACACTTAGAAATAATTGTACGAAGTAACGTAAACGCAAACAAAACAATTAAGGAATCATAACTAGGCCAAGACTAAGAGGTGCTTAGCAGCTCATATTAATCATACAAAACAATTCAATATTCGAACGTACAAAATACATGAATTGAAAGTAAAGAAAATATAAAGGCTAATGCTTATCGTAGGGAGTGATTTCTCCTCGAGACGCCTCAGTATGCTCCTCTAGACCGCTTTGAGCTTTTTCCTACGTTCTCAGGTTGTTGTGTGTGGAATGGGATGATTAGAAATGCTGGAATTCGTGGGGTATTAATAGGCCAGATCTGAGTTACGGCGTAACTATAACATGAGTTACGCCGTAACCTTCTATTCGTAATTTGCACTAGATCTGCAAGTTACGGCTTAACCTTATTAGTGGTTACGCCGTAGTCTTCAATAATCTTGGTTACGCCGTAGTTGATGAAATAGTTACAGCGTAAGTATCAGCGGCATGGAACCTCATTTGACCTAATATAGTTACGTCGTAGCCTTTGGGAAGAGTTACGCCAGTAACCTTCGATGAGTTGGTTTTCGAGTCACGCAATAGTTACTGGCAGAATGTGAGAGATGAGTTACGCCAGTAACTTCTTCAAAATCAGCATACTATGATAACTCTTTAGATAATTCTCCAATTCCGCGTCTCTTTAGCTCAAATGCTCGTAATTTACCTGAAAGTGGAAAACAATGGAAAATAAGCGAAAATCCATATAAATGATATAAATTACAAGCATTATCGGGGGAAATTGATACTTAATATTTAGGACTATTTGATGTTATCACCTTCGTATTGTTTTCCTTGAAGCGATTTGATAAGCATTTTAAGCGGTTTTCACTCTGGTGTAAGGTCTGTGAAGCGGTTTGTCTCAATTTATTAAGCGGTTTGTCCTAGTTTGCTAAAAGGTTTGTCAAAGAAGTGGTTTATGTGTTGAGACAAAGAGACAAGAAAGGACAAAGTAGTAGAAGTAGTGGTCATACTTTTGTTCCCCTGTGGTTTGTGTGTTATGCGGTTTGTCACTTAAGCGATTTGTCACTTAAGTGATTTGTCAATTAAGCGGTTTGTATCTTAAGCGATTTGTCACTTAAGCGATTTGTCAATTAAGCGGTTTGTCTCATAAGCGATTTGAAAAAAGAGGTTTTAAAAGAAGCGGTTTGTGATAAGCCATGTGTTAGAAGCGGTTTGTCTGAAAAGGGTTGTCAAAAGCGGTTTGTTTGAAGAGGTTTGACAGAAGCGATTTGTGTTTAATGGTTTGCTATTCCTGTAGAAATTGAGATTTGTCATCTAATTTTAACACAATCAAGTCATAAATCAAAGCCAAATACCAATTTTTTAACATAATCTATCATGTCTTACACTACTGGCCCAGTAATTTCAAATTTGCTTAAATTATATAATGTTGTGGACAACAAAGAAAGTGTTGGCTACTCTGAACGGCTAAACATGATTGAATCAATCAATGATGATCTGAGATCTTCACACTCAGAGTCTGATGAGAGAGAATTGCACCAGCTTAGGCTACAGAATGCCATGCAAAAGGAAAGTTGCATTGTACCCTATCAACAACTTCACTCTCACCTCATGTTACTTCTACCTATAAGAATGGAACGAACATGCAATGCCCTTTTCCGTCAAGACTTATCCACATTAACAGGAATGTTACTATTAAACTTAGAACAATTGGAACAAAAACTTGAGAAAGAAAAGGTTCAAAAGGATAGTTCCAGTGCTGCACTTCAAGTGATCTACAAACAATTTCAGTCGTTCATCAGTGGGGAATTCACATCAGATTATGATCAACACATGACTAAAATGTCTTTCAAAAGACACACTAGAATGGAAATTAATGAGTTCATTGAGACACTTATCCATCTCATGGATAATATGAAGAAGTACATTGAGGAAGCTGCACAGAACAGTGAAAACATGAATGAATGTCAGGTGCAGTCAATAGAGAGCTGTGATGAGTTGGATATTGTATCAATCGAATCATCGAGTATTGATGAAGTCGTAATGATGATACATCAAAAATGGATGCAACAAAATGTTCAGAAACTCTTGTCTCACCAAAGGTGAATGCTGAATGCAGAATGGTGAATGAACAAACATCGTGCGTAACCATTTGTAATCGTTATAAATGATACATCCGTAATTACTTCGCAAATCGATGTCTTTACGAACATGATCTTGATGAATGTTCAGAATCGCGGTGAGTCAAAAATAAAGCATATCATGACTAATAATGTGGTTGATAAGAAATTTTTTGATGAACTTTCAAACAAATACTCAATACTTGAAAAACATTGCATTTCACTGGAAATTAAAATACAAAGAAAAGAAGAAAGTTTTCAAGCTACAAAACCATATAAAAATCCGGAATTCCCTGAATTTCGTGAATATTTTGAAATCAACGAGTTAAAAGCTTAGTTTCAGGACAAAGACTCGACCATATGAAATTTGAAAAACACATCTATGACATGCATAAGGAAAGCAATTGGGTATGAACAATCTTGATTTAGAGGTCATGATGCCATTAAAGCTAGGAATGATGAATTAGCGTGTGTGTGGCCAAATTATTAAAGGAGAATGAGTCTCGAGAAAGCTTCACATAGAACAACGTGTCCTCGCTAAAGAAGATAAAATTAAGTCTATAGATCAAACAAACTCTTTGTTAGAAAATGTAATATATTGATTTCACAAAACATAAACAATCACAAATATGGGCGACAATATGAGGTTTTAGAGAGAAAGTGGAAGATGGGAGCCTTTCTAGAGAGAAAGTAAACAAAAGAAAGAAGGTTAGATTGAGTGAAGGTCCAACCTCTACCTTGGGAGGTAGAGGGTATTTATAGTTACATACAATACGTCCTCCGAACGGATGTGGATCGTGCATACATGGGTAAAGACCGTCCTTCCTCCACGGTGTTGCACTAAACTAAACTACGCTAATAATTAACTAATAAACTAACAAATAACGTAACTAACGATATGTCTACGAGCTAACTTATGCTAGATAATATTTGGGGTGACCGAAACTTCACTATGGAATTTCTAATTCCTAACAATCTCCCCCTAAGGGAGGTCACCCCATGTTTTACATTTCGAATCCTAGCATTCTATTTAATCTTCAGTCTTGAGCTCGTAGACATTAATTCTTCACTTCCGCAATCTTTGTGCTTAAGTAGTGCAACTTCAAAGTCCGAATGCTTTGTACTTTAAGTGGAGGTCTTTGACCTGATCCACATCTTGATGATCTTTAAACTTTCTTTGAGATCATCAGCCACAACAAATCTCTGGACCACCCTTTGTTGTGTTGCCGTCATGTGAAGTTGTGACTTATGGACCGACATGCTCACACTTTTGAATCATGACTTCTTTCCATCAAAGTAGCGGAAGCTTTACTGGTTCATGATATTTGCAGCAGCGTAGCGGAAACATAGTATAAAAATATCAGAGCCTGGTTCTGTAGATATGCACAAGTCATGATTTCTTCAATTAAGTGTGGATGGTGTGAGCATGCGGTTTTGGATTGACTTCTCAATTTTGATCAGCTGCAACCGTCCAAATGTACCGCAAACAACAGTTAGCAATAAAACATACGAAAGTGTCTTTGATCACTTTCGTTGAATTGAGGTACACGCCCACGGTTCCCCGTTGATCAAGACAAGTACCGCTCGTGATCGGTATAATTCCAAAGAATCTCCTTGACGTGGTTTCACAATGTTCTAGCTGCTCACAAACCGAACGCCTCAAAGAAGACAACACGGAGTGAGTGAACCAACAATTGAGATTCATCGATTGATGAAAATTGATTTGAAAACAATCGCGTATTACTTAGAAGAAAGAGTTTTGTAATACGACGAAGGTTTTATGAGAAAGATCAATTTTCAATTTAAAATACTTTTTGTATTTGAAAGAGAATACACATTCGATGTGCTAGAGAAAAGAAGAGATTCGCACATCGAATGGTTTTTCCAAAAGTATTTTTTCAATCAGAGATACTTTTTGTGTTTTAAAACATGAATACACATTCAATGTGCTAGAGAAAAGAAGATTTGCACATCGAATGGTTTTTCCAAAAGTATTCGTCAATTCCATTCCTGGACCAGGGTTGATTCAAGAATGAATTGCCCCATCGTTTCTATCCAGTTGTCACAAGTTTGATCTATTGGATAGATCTCACATGTCACCCACCAAGAGCTTGTTTGATGTTGGCTCTAGAAGGATTTCCATCTTCATCGTGAATACTTTTACATATCACTCGGATGTTCTGCCAATACCACAAGGATAATGCGTAGGACTCTTAATATATTCTTACTTTCCACATTGTGTGAAACAACAAGTCTTCATTATTTTTGTGTCCTAATGAGATATTGTGGATGATCTCTTGGCTCTAGACTCAATTGTGCACATTTGATTTCCTATTCCGGAGACTAGGGAGAGGGTCTCCTTCTTCAATATCAACAATCTCTAAGAGAAAGTCGATAGATTATGTAGGTTCCCCGTGAGAATGAAACAAGCCCTTTTAAGAGGAACTTGAGTAGCTTGGGAAGTTTAGTGCGGTCGTCCATCGGGTCCATGACGTCTTGTCTTCAATACCAGTGTTACCTTAGTAACCACCAAGAGTATATGTATTGAACCGGTTTCGCCCTAAGGTTGAATTATCAAGGGCTATTTCTTTTCACCCTTTTCACGCTCATTTCTTTTTCATTCTTCAACCCCTTCAAGCTTACTGAGACTTCATAACTAGAACCTTGTTGGGTTTATTCCAGTTCTAGTTCTATCTCATCCGTCCTCTTCCCATATCTCACTTTTCTCCTTTTTTCATCATACCTAAGGACTTCTACACTATCTAGTGGATTGTCCTCGGTAGATCCCTCCGACTCTGGCGGGATCGGGAATGAATACCTAACCTAACCATCCTTATAACACCATGCATAAAGTAAATTGGTCGGTCATTAGGTATTGTTCTTTCCTTCTTGAAACCAATTGAAAAATAATTTGGAAAATCAATCAAGGTACTTGTGATATAATATCAAAGCATTTTGTACCTTAATAGTTTTGATCATTTAGAAATGCTCCCCCTCAACACGTGCATATGATTTTGAAATTGTTTAGCACATGGAGACAAGAGTTCTTAGAAACAATTTCTTGATTACAATTTCCTTAGAAAAAGCCTTTTGATTTTTATGGTAAATTCTCCCCCTCAATATGTGCGTTGGATATTTGAAAATCATTTTGCACATAGAGGCAAGAGGTTTTTGAAGTACTTTTCACAATTGCCTATAGAAACCATTCGCTCCCCCTCAATATGTGCATCGATATACGAAAGAGTTTAGCACATATTAGAGAGAACTTGCACTTTGAATCAAAACGATCACCATTTATCAAATTTCATAATTAAATCACAAATACTCCACCCGATCAAAAATATCAAACTATTTGAGATTTTGGATCCCAAGTGATTTAATAAGGTTTAGAAAACATGGGAGAATATGTGCCTTGTTTAAATACTCATCTTGTTTTTGGATAAATGCTCCTCCACAATCATGTGCATTATGTAATTCAAAATCGTTTGGCACATGAAGGAAGGAGTGCTTTAGAAACAATCACCCTTTTTAAAACCGATTTGAGATTTAAATCACGATCTCTCCCCCGATCAAAAATTTCAAACCACTTGAGATTTTGGATCCCGATTGATTTAAATCATTTGGAAAATTTTGGGGAAAGACGTGACTTGATTTAATCTTTTTGAAATTGACTGATGAGGACCAACTATAGACATTAAAGATTGTTAGTGTCGTATCATAGTTTTAAGAGATCTTTAGTAAAATAAAATAATTTCACAATCAAACAAGAATGAAAAAATTTTATTTTGAAAGATCTTTGAGTTTTAAAGAGAATCATACCATGACATAACATTAAATCTTTAGATCACCACTTTAATTGCATACAGCCGGACTTGATAGATGAAATATCGTTTGAAAATAATTTATTTAAAATCACTCTCCCCTCAATCGATGACCGTAGTCGATGATTGAGTGACTTAAGTTTTGAAAAAATGAAGTCCGTGATTTTAAAATTAATTCCAATTTATTTTCAAAACCAATATTTTCCATTTTCAAAACAATATTATTCAAAGAATTGTTTAAAATGGTATCATTCACTACTTTTCTGCACAAGATACGTTAGGTGGTGTAGAAGTCGCTCGTTGTTGCCGTAAGGTCGAAGAAAACATCTCAAGCGGTGAGACCTCTTACGTTGCATGTTTTTATGTCAACTCTCCATAGAGGTAAAATTAAGTTCGTTTCTTCTTTTGTCGACCCAAGATATAGTTACCCTTTCCTTCGCATCCGGTCATCTTTATTAGTGGGATCCGATCGGGAACATTCTTATATACCAATATACCGCATACGTTAGTGAACACACATACAAATATATGGTGGTCGACATCACCCAAACAACAATCGAATAATAAAAGTCAATTCAACATATCAATCGGATCATAAAAGGCATGAGAATAATGTGTTCATCAATCTATAATCATCTAATCCTAACAATACATCCTAGAAACCTAGTCCTTCAACATAGGAAATTATATTTTTAGATAAGCGGTAGGATGATTAAGAAAGCCCGTTAGATGATGTAAATTAGAAAACATTCTCCTTTCAATCAATGACTCATTTTATAAAAGATTAAAAGCACGAACGTCATTGATTGAGTTTGCAAATTTATGAAAACTCCGACATCGATTGATTTTCAAGCAACTCATTTACCATTATTAAGTTAAAACAAATATTTTTCTCAAGAATTTTAGATCGAAAAATATTTGAGTAGGAACGATGAGTCCTTCGACATACTTTCCTCATTTTGTTTTTGGATAAGTGCTCAAATATTTGAAAATTGGTTTAGCGCAAAGACTTTCCTTCCTTGAAGAGCGGGTTGCTATCGGAAATAATAGCAAACCATAGTTTAAGCACGGTTACCCCGAAATAAGCGCAAGCCATATTTTGAGACATGTTTAGAAAGAAATATTTACACCTCCGATCGAACTTCATCTAAAGTCCCGTGCCATTATTGAATGAAATTTCTAAGACCGTAGATGTTATCGATACCGAAGACATGTCTTGAGAAAACATATTTTGGTATTTTTCAATTTTCCGATTTTTATGGGCTTTTGTTGATTTTATAATTTTCTATTTTCTTTTGATGGTTTTATATTTTGTATTTGGTTTTGATAAATATATACAAAGATAGAGTAGATGATATGGTTTAAGAAGATGATGATATGAGTACCGAGATAAGGATATCGAGCAAAGACGTCGAGAAGATAGAATTTGTCATCTCTTAAACTTCCACCACCAAAGCTTCCGAGGTTCCGAATAGAAGATAGAACATGAGCCTTTGAGAAAAGAGACTTTGGCGACTTCCCCAAACTCAAGATCCATTAGATGAGCAGATTCAAGCTCTATTTCAAGCTTGCCTTAGCCGGTGCACAAAGAAGAACACCATTATCATAAATCCTACCGCTCCTTTTAAGAATAATCTTTGTAATTCTTCGCTCGAGGTTATATCATCCAATAGAAGAACAAAGAATGTATCAACCCACGATAAATAATCTTCTCAAATTCCTTTTCCATCAAGTCCAAGCGATCCATACCAAAAGTTGTCAAGAGATCACTTCCTAAAGTAGATGAATTGATGCAGAAGTCTCTTAGACTAGAGCTCACGAACCCGAATACACATATACCCGAAGACAGAGAAACTTATACCATCAAGTAGCAGTTAAGTCCAATAGCCAAAGAATAACCCCGATGTATACTTTTCTCTCCCTCAAGAAAGTGTATGAAGCTCAAGAACCCAAGCACCGAATGCCCAAAGAGAGAAAACCGATAATATTGAAGAAGCGGGCCAAATCATCGATTATCTCTACGGATGACAATCTGCGGATGTCAACTCCGAATAAGTGATTATATCTGAATCACCGATTAAGCACTCAAGTGAAACAATTGGCGTCCCCAATGTACACAATCTCTCTCCCGATGATTGTGATACCATCGAAATCATCACATACTTGTGTACCTTTTTATCTTCGTAAACTTTCTCTTACATCTCTTCCCCACATAGTTGGAATAAACATTAAACGCCATGAGTCAAACCTTGAGTTTCTGCGGTAATGACATTTTTCTTCCGGGATATCTTCAATCACTTAGAAGTATTAAGTACATCGGTGTTTACTCGCGTTTAGATGCGTGTCTCCTTCCCCTTGTCGGTTTTGATGCTTCGTAATCAAGAACACATAATAAGCCAGTATACTAGAAATCGATTGAGAAGAACACTTGAACTCTTGTGAGAATCAACTTGCTGAAGAATATGAGCAAGTCTAATTAGGGATTAAATCAGACATTTCACCCTCCCCCAATTAGTGCTCTCCCCTAAACCGACAATCTTTATAATGAATTCTTGACTTAAGAAGAAGTCTTTAGATCTTTAAATGCAACTCGTCTTTAGTCTTCTAATATGTAGTAGAAAAATGTAGAACAGACTGTAGACTCGACCTTCTTCAAGATTGTCCAGTTGGGGAATAGAAAGTCAACACCTTCAACTCACCAAATGCATTCCCGTTAACATACAAATAGCAAATCCCTTAACTCAAATCCCTCCCAATCAAACAAAAATAGAAAGATGTTCATTAAGGAAATCAGCCCCGCAACTGGAAGTACTTTGTCATCTATCAAATCAGCCCGTGTGAAGATGACCCGATAAGAAGAAGCTCGGTTCTTACATGAGTATGGAGCCGTTTGACCATTTATTCTCATATATCAATCAACCATGCAAGAATTCACACTTTTCTCCCTCAAGAATTGCATACGGAGATGCCATTCTTGATTAAACAAGTGAATATCTTCAAGAATGTAGTCTATTCACACTTCTCCCTCAAAGGTAGCACATGATGTCACCATCGTCATTATAATCGAGCAAGTGGAATAAGAGAACAATCATCGGTAGTCCGGTTCACTTGATAACCGAAATCACGTGGAAAAAGTATGAAGCATGTTGATGAGAATGGTCATAATAGAGAAGATTTCTTCTTCGTAAGATAAAGCTTTCAAGCGTACACTTTTCTTTTCTTTAGGGAACGAGGCTTGAACTGTTGTGTTCAAACGTCATAAGAAGATTTCTCTTCTTTTTAAGATAAAGCGCACTGAAACATACCCTTTTCTTTTCTTTAGAGAACAAGGCTTGAACCGAAGTGTTCAAACGTCATAAGAAGATTTCTCTTCTTCAAAAGATAAAGCGCACTGAAATCTACACTTTTCTTTTCTTTAGAGTACGAGGCTTGAACTGTTGTGTTCAAACATCATAATGTTGAAGTACGAGGCCTGAACTGATGTGAATAGACGTCATAACCGATTGAATATCAAGGTTGAGTTACTTGAGCCCGTGAGTTATGAGATATCAATCCTTGTGTTATCCATACTTTAAGCGAGCCCATGTATTGAAGGATCAAGTATCTCTGACAGAGTAAGGACTACCGCACTAACATTACAAGCTTGTTTGCATATATATTGGTTAGTGACATTAGTATCCAAACCCTTTGGGGTTTCACGGTCAACCTTGATTTTTCCATCGAAAAATGACTTTCCGGTAGGTATCCACCTAAGTCCAACATCCTTAAACATTCTACCGCATTTGTATCCACTTAAGGCAAGGTCTAGGATTGTTAGGCATCTTATGCATAGTGGAAGACTTATCGCTATTCCTAGTTTCCAAAGATTTAGCAGTTGGTAACCATCTAGGCAAAGTTTTCGGTTTGTTTTGCTTCATATGAAGCGAAGATGACTTAGTGTAAATCCTAGACTTAACAGTTGAACCTTTGCACGAGCATTTACATTATTCAGGATTTTGTGAAACAATTATCATGATTTGTATTAAAGATACATTTCGACACTTGAGCAAACGACTTGTTTGGATTCGTAAATAGATCTAGATTTCTTAGCGATCTGCTATGGAAATAGCTTTAATCGAGCGCAACTACTCTTAGATCCAAGCCAATCCCTAGTGTTAGTTTAGTGTTCCTAGGTAATGGTTTAGAACTACTAGCGATTGCCTTGAAATCTCAAGAATTCATCACCCTAGGTCTTGCACCTAAAATTCCGTCTTTTGAATCATGCCTTCTTTCTAGCCATTTCTAGATAAGAGTTCTTATACAAGTCATTCATAGCATTTTTCCTAGGCAAGTAAGGTGAAGTGGTGGTTTTGTCAAAACTTGTTTCGCGTCAACTTGGGAGGCAAACCGCTTTTGAAATTTTTGGTCGCTCAGATCTAAACGCATTCGGTTGTCTAATAACCGGTTTCCCAAGATTGATGGTTTTGCAAACTTAGTGTTCACACTATTCCTTGTTGTTTTCCGAGCTCATTTTTAAGGCAACAATAGCTAAACTCTTTTCACGAAGTTGAGCTTTGAGTTCATCAATTTTGCTATCAAAGAGTTTGTTTGTTCCATTAACTTTGTTCTAGCTTCTTTGGCAGAGTCACTTAGTTATATGTGATGCATTCTCAATGACTCATTTTCCTTTAAAAGGTTGGTCACACATAGAGCCAATTCATTATTCCTAGATTCAAGCGGACCACTCACCTCATAGTTAGGATTGTTCATCCCTGTATTATATTTCTTTTGCAGATATGAGAGTTGTAATTTCATATTACATACGGTTGAATCTTTGTCCATAATCTGGGTTTTTAACTGATTAATTTCAAAAAATTCTCGAAATTTTGGGAATTCCGGATTTATGCAAGGTTTTGTAGCAAGAAAACTTTCTTCTCTTTGTTGTATTGCAATTTCTAAGGAAATACAATGTTTTTCAAGAATTGAGTATTTGTTTGAAAGTTCATCAAAAACCTTTTTTTCAACCATTTCATTTGTTTTAAAGATTCTAGACTCAGACTCAACCAAGAAACATTTATCAATATCATGCTCAGAAATAGGATCATTTTGTTTAGGTACATTATCAGATGCATTATGTTGATCAGTTAAGGGTACATCATCACATGACATCTGTTCATTTGTCGGTATGATATCTGCATTCACATTGTGCATAACAAGAGTCACTGAACTGCAGGCTGTTTCAAGCTTATCTAACTCTGAGCCTCTGTATTCAGTACAACCGGTTTCATCCTCCTTTGTTGTATCTGATATTCTGCATTCAGCATCACCCGACCTTTCAAATGAATCAATACCCGACTTATCACAACATTTACTTAGTTTCACATGACACTCATTTAAATTATCACCCTCTTGAGCAGCTTCCTTAATGTACTTTTCCACATTATCCATAAGTTGGATAAATGTATTTATGAACTCATGAATTTCCATTCCAGTATGTTTCTTGAAGGAAATTCCAGTCACGTGTTGATCGAAGTCTGTGGAATATTCCCCATTGATAAATGGCTGAAATTGGTTGTGGATTACCGAAGTGCAACATTGGAATCATCCTTTAATACCTTCATTTTGGTAATTTGAAGCTTCATTGTTCTAAGTTCAAGAATAGGTTCTTGTCAATGTAGGTAAGTCCCGCGGAAAAGAGCACTACATGTTCGATCGCCGTTGTGGACAACAAGCGTATGAGGTGCGGATGAAGTAGTTGATAGGGCTCAATGTTGCATTCCATTTGCTTTGCATCATGTATCATTAACAAGTGTGATTCTTTGATATTTGACTCAGAATGTGAAGTGTTTTGATCATAATTTGCTGAATCAATCATGGTTAAACATTCTGAGTAGCAAACAGTTTCTTTGTTCTGTGAGGTATCATAAAGTTCGAGCACTTTGGAGATTAAAGGGTCAGTGATGTAAGACATTTTGTTGATGGATATTAGGTACAAGTCGCTTGCATTAATTCACCAAGTCGCTAAATACCTTGAAGACAAGTCGCTGCTCACACAAGTCGCTAGGTACTCAAGTCGCTAAGTATACAAGTCTCTATAAACCTTAAGAACAAGTCGCTAAGTAACAACTCGCTAAAAGGGCAAGTCGCTAAAGAACAACTCGCTACCCACAACAAAGTCAAGTCGCTAAAGTTAGCAAAGACAAGTCGCTAGCCGCAATGGTACAGCCACAACTTTGTACTATTTGTCTCCTTGTCTCAATAGACAAGTCGCTAGTGCTCAAGTCGCTACCACCACAACTACAAGTCGCTAATAATTATAGAAGCAAGTCGCTACCAAGAAAACTAATCCGAGACTCAAGTCGCTACCAAGAAAAGTTCAAACACAACACTTTTCAATCCAAAACTAACCCAACCACAGTGATTCAAGCTTTCCAAATCAAAACCCAAGCACTTACAATGATTTTAAACACAAAAGTACAATCAAAATTTAAACTTTAACACAAGAAATGATCCAAATGATGCAAAAACCACTAAACTTTTTCAAACCTAAAAACCATATAAAACCACTAGAAATCCAAGAACATGTAAGAGAGATGATCAAACCATGGCTCTTGATACCATTTGTAATATATTGGATTTCACAAACACATAAACAATCAAAAATATGGGGCCTACAATATGAGGTTTTATAGAGAGAAAGTGGAAGATGGGAGCCTTTCTAGAGAGAGAAAGTAAATAAAAGAAAGAATGTTAGATTGAGTGAAAGGTCCAACCCTCTACCTTGGGAGGTAGAGGGTATTTATAGTTACATACAATACATCCTCCTAACGGACTGTGGATCAGGCATACAGTGGGTAAAGACCCGTCCTTCCTCCACGGTGTTGCACTAAACTAAACTACGCTAATAACTAACTAATAAACTAACAAATGACGTAACTAACGATATGTCTACGAGCTAACTTATGCTAGATAATATTTGGGGTGACCGATACTTCACTTTGGAATTTCTAATTCCTAACAGAAAACATAGAAGTTCTCAAAGCTCAACTTCAAGATAGGAGTTTTGCAATAGTTGCCTTAAAACATGAGCTTAGAAAAACCATAGGGAAAAGTGTGAACACTAAGTTTGCAAAACCATCAACCTTGGGGAAGCCAGTTTCTCATATCACTAGAGAACGGTATGTTGTTAGGCAGCCTAATGCATTTATGTCAGAAAGATCTTAACCTTTAAAATCAAGGCTTGCCTCCCAAGTTGATGAGAATAAAGTTTTGTCAAAAGCAGTCACTTCACTATCTCATTCCAATAAAATGAAAGATAATGCTCAGGCTAAAGCTCAAACTTGTAATACCAGGGATGTAAGAAGATCATCTAGTGCACTTAAGTCTCTAAATGTTAACCCCTCTCCTAATAAACCATTTAACAACAAAGACTCTTAAACTAGGAATAGGAAAAAGGTTACATCTTCTGCTGTGACTAAGGAATCTAACACTCCTAGCTCTTGCCTTAAGTGGATGCCTATTGGTACAACTTTCAAGAATATTGGATCCAAATGGAATAACAGTCCCAGCTCTTGCCTTAAGTGGATGCCTACTGGAAATGTTTTTAAGAATGTTGGATTCAAATGGACTCCCATAAGAATGATGGACTCTAATGACATCACAAAGGCTGATTGTGAGTCATCCAAAGGACTGGATACTATTGCTACTAACCCATCTGAATACACTTCTACATGTGTTATTAGTGCAGATACTCCTCATTCCTTTACAGGTACAATGCTCAATTCAATCATGAACATCATGACGGTTTCCAATGAGGCAAAAGCCTCTTCATTCGTGGAGCTTGACATGTCGAACCGATATACACATACTATGACTCTTGATCACCTCACTGGGACTCGACCTCATCACTGAGAGTTAATCCAATTTTGACTTACTTTATACTATAATTTAAAAATAAATAAAATAATAAAATAAAAATTTAAATATACATATATAAGTTATTTCATTAAAATTCTTTAAAAACCCATAAAAATTTGAAAAATCAGAAAATCACAAAAAATAGATTCAAAGGCATGTCTTCTGGTATCGATAACATCTACGGTCCTAGAAATGTCATTTAATAATGACACGGGTCTTTAGATGAAGTTCGAACAAAAGTTCAAACTTGTTTTAAAACATGTCTATTGTTCCTCTACACTTACGTCCTTTATGTAATTTTGGGTGCATAAATGGGTCAAATTCAATCAATGACTACTTATGACTATTCGTGTCATTGATTAAGGGGGAGAATTAATTATCTATTGCTATACCTGTCTTATAATTCGTCTCTGCATTATTGCTTCTATTCTCAGTTTTTTCTCCTGTGCTCTATATGATCTCTTGTGATAAGCATGTGTTTCTGAGTGACTAATTGGTTCCTAGACATTCTTTTAACATATGCCATCATGCTTCCTGTGTTATATGTATTTCTTGGATTGGTTTGTGAATCTCTTGTATGCATTAATCATGAGTAATATGCCCTATTGGGATTTTAAATGTCTCAGTAGAAATGTTGCTTATCATTGCATGTCATTTAGAAGAATAGAATCTGCCAAATAATGATAAGATATGTATATTAAGTATGAGGTTTGTCTAAATCAACTGTTTATATGCGGTTTGTCAAATCTATGTAGTCTTATGCGATTTGTCAAACACAGGGACTAAATGTGTCAAAAAGGGAAACTAGTATTTTGATATAAAAGGAAGCGATTTGTCTCTTTTGGTCAAACCTCACCAAAACATAGTCAAACTAAGTTTCTTTCTCTCTCAAAATATTCTTTGAAGCGGTTTGATACATCCTTTCACTCGTGGTATGTAAAATCTCTATATTTGTCAAAATCCCTTCACGAATTACACTTCTAATCATCATTATTTGTACAGATTCTCACAGTCTAATTCCATTCGAATACCTCACCTAGGTTTGTTCTCATTATATCAATTATGTTCTAGGTTTATAGTTGTAATTGTAGAGGTGTTATTATGATTTATAGGCATATTTTTTATGGTTGTTCACCTTAGATTTTGATGCCCCTCGTAATGCATTTGATTTAGATGTTGGAAAGTAAATTTGAAGATGTTAGTGTGCCTGAGGAGTGTTTGGACTAAAATCTGCTCGTAGATTTAGTAACACACGTTGTGTGCTTGAAAGCGGTTTGAGGTTTGTGCTTGAATGTGGTTTGTCAATTGGGATTATACTTGAAAGCGACTTGTCATGAATAGAATTCTTGTAAGCGATTTGTCTATGTTATGTATATCTATGCGGCTTGTCCTATTCGATTTGACCAAAGCTTTGACCGATGCAATTTGATGTATGCGGTTTGACCCATGTGACTTGACCCTAGCGTTTTGAACTATGCGGTTTGATGTATGCGATTTGAATTGTGCATTTTGACATATGCGGTTTGATGACATGTGGTTTGTCATATGCATCTTGTCCTATGCAGTTTGTACCTATGCGATTTGATCCTAAGCGGTTTGTCCAAATATAGATTGATCTTATACGGTTTGTCCCTATGCGGTTTGTCTTATGCATGATGTGCTGATTGGTATGTGACTTGTTCATCATTATATTTCTTATATCATGTGTGTTGATCTTAAATTTGCTATGTCTTTGTGCACTTAACCTGATCATCATTAACTATCAATACTTTGTGGTGTACATGAGATTTCATTACTTAATGTGTCGTTGTCTCACTTATATCATGTTCTCTACTATGTGTATGCCATGTTGTGACCATGCAATGTGGTTATTCTGTAGTCCTCATCTAACATAACAAATTTACAAATATTGTTGTTGTTAGGATTTAGTAAATCCAGTACTTAAAGTGTCGGTCACCTCAACAATGTATGCTCGTTAGAAAGCTCGTAGTCATAGTAAGTCTATAATAGTATTTAGTTTACTTTGTAACACCGTGGAGGACGGATGGGTCTTTACCCCATGTATGCACGATCCATGACCTTAAAGAGTCGTCTCATGTTTCTACCTATAAATACCCTTTGCCTCCAAGGCAAAGGGTTGGAGCTTTCATAATACATTTTTTTTGTCTCTAAAGTTCCCATCCTCTCCACTTTCTCTCTAAACCTTATCTCTTTACACCTAACTGTGATAAACCAAGATCCTACAATTGGTATCGAGCAACAGATAATTCATGAAATTGAGAAGCATTAATGGAACAATTTGTAGCAGTGTAAAACACATCTTGAGCAATACATTCAGAAATAAGATTCTCATTCAAGGTATGCAAGTTCTTCCTCTCAATCTCATTATATTTTAGTTCTCGTTCATAGTCACTAACCTCAACAATCATCGCATCAAATTCCTTTTCCATTTCTTTAATATCAGAATTAATTCCAATTTTAAGACTCTCAAATTGACCTTTTAATTGTTTGAAGAAAGGCATGACCTCGGTTAAATAACATTCTTTGGTTTGCTCAAAGCCCTTTCCCCTCAGTTATTTGGTAGGTGTGATTCTCTTCTTACGCTTTTTCAAAATCAACAAACAAGCGATAAACAACATATAGGTGATTAAGGTCCCGCTATTAGTGGCAATAGATCTAGGAACTAGGTTCATTGGTGTATTAGGAGGATACACAGTTGCTTTGGCAATTTCCTAAGGGAAGGGTTAGTAACAACAAGATTCTACGCTTTTGCTTATCTAAATCCATTTTCCAGAACACTTGTTCGGGAGTTATAAGTGTCTGAGGCTTAAACTTATTTAAGGAGATCCAGTTTTCCTTAGTGTAATCATGAGGTTTGATCCTTATGTTATTCTTTTTACACTCGAGGATTTTCTAGCTTCTTGTTCATTTTCTCCTAGTGACTTCATCGATTTCTTATCTTCCTCGATTGACTTAATGCAACTAGGTTTACGCCAGGTTTAAGGATTTCATTACCATCATAAAGTACCTTATGAGCGGTTCTAGCCTTTTAATAACCTCGGACTTGGTTCCTCAACAAGTGGAACGCTATGCTTATCGCTTAAGACTCTATGCTTAGTGATCATGTGAGCGATCAATCGTATTCCCTTGCACGCATAACTTATTCTCAAGTTTATTTTCAAAGTTTTAGATTGGAAAAATCATTCAAAAGTTTTGATTCCTTAGCATTGAAATCTTGCTTAAGCATTTTCACATTTTCTTGAAGTTCTTGTTTTTGCTTAGTAGTTTTAGAAAGCTTTTCTTGTAAGGAGTTTAACTCTTGTTTTAATACTTCTTCTCTAAAATTACTTTTTCTAATAATTGTACGCATTTGGTTATCCATATCCTGCTCACGGGTAGTTAACTCAAACTTAGCACGTTGTTCATAAATAGCAACTTGTTCCTTATAGGTATTGAGTTCAGTGGTCAAGGAATCATCAGGCACAAATGCAGTGTATTCATCTGGCATGCATTCATTGTTAATTGCAGAAGATTCATCAATAGGTACAATAATACTGTCATCTTGTTTCACATATTGATCATATGGGATAACATTGTTATTTCCCATATTTTCAATATCTGATTCAATGACTTCAGTAGATTGTACTTCATGGTGAATCTTTTGCTCATCAACCACATCATATAGTTTGAGTACCTCTTTAATGATGGATTCCTTGGATGGACTGGCTCGTTGAGATGAAGAGGTCATTGGAGAGATATTAGCCATGAAGATAGTTTGTGCATATGGTTCATCATCAACGTCTGAGTCAAATGCATCACGACCGCAACTTGAAAAGCGTTGGGATTGTTACGAGTAGCACCATGCTTTGGTTGCTCATCCACATCAGCATCGTATGTTCTAGCATTACCATCAGTCAAGAACATTAACTCCTCTTCATTCAACATTGCACCATTATCTTGTGCTTGAACTAGAAACATCTTGTCCCTGAAGTATTCTGCGTTTTGAGGACGTTTTGGTTGAGTGCAGTTCCTAGCAATGTGTCCTTCTCCACCATAGTTGTAGCACTTGATTGGTTTTAATTGACCCTGAACAATATTCCTTCCACGATTCTGATTTCCCACATATCCACCACCAGCTCCACCTCTTCCTTGTTCGTACTGTCTTTCTTGAACTGGTTGTACTGTAACCTTTCCATCTCTGACCAAAGCATGGTTGTGTAGATTGGATGCAGTCCTGATTTCATTGTTAGTGTGAAGTCTGTTGGTATGTGGAGAGAAGGTTAAGTTTTTTAACCATAAGAGCCAATTTATTGATAAAGTGCTCCATGATTGCGTCGTAATCGGGTTGCTTATATCCAGTCGAGGCAGGCTTGTGGTTACCATTTCGATGGGTATGACTTGTGATGCTTTGGTAGTAATTCCTACATTGGAGTAGAATGCGGTTGAATCATTTGATGAGCTTGTTTCTCTGGTTGAGATTTGAAGCGATCAAGAATTAGTCATTCAAACATAGCATGTTTCTCATTCGAAGAAGGAAGGCATACAATTTCTCATAGTTTGTGTTCTTTAAACCTTTGGTAAGCTTCACGTATGACAAATTTGTGCCATTCGGGATTCATGTTGTTCACAAATTTTGAGTTCGGTGAATGTTTGGCATAGTCATCTTGATATTCCTCATATCATTCACCGACTTGTGGAATATCACGTAATATTCATAGACACTTTCTTCGGGTTTCATCTTAAAGTGCTCAAATTCATCATACAATTTGTGATTCTCTATCTTCTATAGTCAATTCGGACCCAGAGAAGCATCTTGACATTATCCCAAACCGCCTTGGCTTCGTGTTGTGATTGATCGACTTGTAGATATCTTTTGGAAGACCACAGTATGATGTTAGAAGCCACGATGTCGACATCAAATCTCTTTTCTCCTTATCACTCACTCATCATATGTCTTTGGTGCATCTAATCCAAGGATCATTGTACCATCCTTTCTGATGTCAATTAAGTCTCTTGTGGTCTCAACTGATAAGGTCCTTCATCAATTGACTTAAGGATTTTATCAGGTTGAGACCACAAGAGACTTAATTGATACTGCAGTAGACACCAACACTGCATCTATTCCTAATGATTCTATTGCTTATATTTCTGATGTGGGTGTCCCAATCATTACTAACAAAATGGAACCCATTCTTGCATGGGGATCCCAATTATCGATTATCCATTCTTGTATGTGTTCAAGCTGCGGATCGTTCAAATCGTTACGTGGTACACGGACTCGAGCTATTCCAAGCATATATTTGGAGACCGGTCGCGGCTCATGAACTTCGTGAGTAAATTCATCGGAGACGATTAGATTCGAAACGACCATTTTGGAGCTATTATGGGTTATGGAGATTATGTGGTTGGTGATAGTGTAATTTCGGGTATACTATGTGGAAGGTCTTGGTCATAACTTGTTCTCTGTTGGTCGATTACGTGATTCCGATCTTGAAGTGGCTTTTAGAAAACATACTTGTTTCGTTAGAGAACTTGATGGTGTGGAATTGTTAAGAGGAACTCGTGGTTCAAACCTATACACCATCTCTATCGAAGACATGATGAAGTCCTCTCCAATCGCTTGTTGTCAAAGGCTTCTAAAACAAAGTCTTGGTTATGGCATCGTCGTCTCAATCACTTGAACTTGGCACCATAAACAACCTCTCCGAAAGTATCTTGTCGAGGCTTACCCAGTTAAAATATGAAAAGATTATCTCATTCGACTTGCCAATTGGGAAAAAGCACGAAATTTGCTCACAAACTCGATAATGGAAGTTCTTCATACCCTTCATATGGATGCATGCGGACCAATGAGAGTGCAAGCGATAAATGGGAAGAAATATATTCTAGTAGTTGTTGATGACTACTCTCGATTTACTTGGGTTAACTTTTGAGGAAAAAGGATGAAACTCGAGATGTCATCATCAAACTCATCAAGCGACTTGTGTTCGACTCAACAATCTTGTCGGGATTGTTCGAGCCGACAATGGCACGTAGTTTGTTAACAAAGACTTAATTCGCTTTTATGAAAGTGTTGGAATCGGGTCATCAAAGAAGTGTTCCACGAACTCCTCAACGAGCGGTGTTGTTGAAAGGCAATCGAACTCTTGTGGAAGCCGCAAGAACAATGCTAATTTATTCAAAGGTACCAATGTTTTTATGGGTGAAGCCATTGCCACCGCTTACTACCCAAAATCGTTCCTTATACACACCTCTCATGGAAAACTCCATATGAACTAGTTCATAAACGAAAACTGATCTCCCACCTTCGTGTGTTTGGTGCCTTGTGCTATCCAACAAATGACGGTCAAGACTTAGGAAAATTAAGAGCAAAGGCGAGATATTGGAGTTTTTGTTGGTTATGCACCAAACAAGAAGGTTCTGAGAATCTACAACAAGAGAATCCAAATATCATGGAAACAATTCACGTTACGTTCGATGAGTCGAGCGGTCAAATGGCTCTGGACAATCCAGATTCGGACCCGCACTTCAAAACAGTCCATTGGATCATCCCTTGTATCAATTCCTCTCCAAAGACTCCATATGTACCTCCATCTAAAGATGATTTGAAGAAATTGTTTGATCCAATGTTTGATGAACTTTATGAGTCAAGTACCAATGATCCATCAAGTTCAACATCGAGGTTGCTCTTATCCCGGTCAATGAAGTCAACCCCCGGTTTCAATATCATTAAGTCAAGAAGCGTCACGATCACTTTGTCTCATCGCAAATCATCAATCATCGAATGTACATCATGGAATTGTTTCGCACCAATGATGAAGTTAATTCCTTTGCTACTCCGAAGATGCTCCATTTGAAAACATCTTTGCCCTCAACCAACACCGAACCATCTTCATCGGGGATATAAACTCTGCTACATCGGTCCTTCAACAACAACCATGAACACCTTAGAAAATGGACACATGACCATCCATTGGATAACATCATTAGGAATCCTTCGTTCGTATCAACTCGAAAACAATTAGCTCATCGATGCCTTATGGTGCTTCTTCAACTCGGTACTCTCAAGATCGAACCAAAGATGTTAAAGCGCAATGTCTCGAGGACAATTTGGTTTAATGCAATGCAAGAAGAAATTCATGAGTTCGATCGTCTAGATGTATGGGAATTAGTACCGGTTCAGTTATGCAATGATCATTGCTCTCAAGTGGATCTTCAAAGTGAAGCTTGATGAGCGGTGATGTTTCGAAAAAATAAGGCACGGTTAGTTGCTAAAGGTTATCGTCAAGAAGAAGGTATCGACTTTGAGGAATTTTTGCTCTGTTGACGCATCGAAGCAATCGAATCTTCCCGGCTAATCTTTGCAAGTAAGAATATGATTGTCTATCGGATGGATGTAAAGACGGCTTTTCTCAAGCGGAGATCTTAAAGAAGTCATATCGTCGACCAACCGAAGGTTTTGTGAATCGAGCATCCTACTCATTTCTATCGCTTGAAAAGGCCCTTTACGGTTTGAAGCAAGCTCCAAGGGCATGGTATGATACGCTATCAAAGTTTCTTCTATCCACGGATTCAAGAAAGGAGATTGATCCAACATTGTTCACTAGAAAGTCGAGGCAAACATTTAATTCATGTTCAAATTTATGTTGATGATATTATTTTTGCCTCGGTCGACCCAAATGAATGTGATCGTTTTCTATGGAGATGGGCTCCAATTTCAAATGTCAATGATGGGATAAATGTCATTTTCTTGGGATTACAAATTTCACAAAGTCCGGAGGCATTTTATAAATCAATCTAAATACGCTAATGAAATCGTAAAGAAATTTGGATTTACCTCTATGGTGGAGCGTGCAAAAGTGGATGAGGACCACTCGGGGATAATAGTAGATCAAGCGAAATATCGTAGTATGATTGGATCACGATGTACCTCACGAGCCGATGAACCGAGACATTTTGTTATTTGTATGCATGTGTGCTAGATACCGAGCTAAGTCTACCAAAAGCACCTTGAAGCGGTTAAGCGAGTCTTCGGTATCTCCAGGAACCATTAACATGGGACTTTGGTATCAGAAGGACTCGGTATGTCTCTAACGACCTATCATGAGATCTTGACTATGCGGGATGTCAAGACACTCGTCGAAGTACTTGTGTGGTGCTCAATTTTAGGTGACAAGCTCGTGTCTGGTCTTCAAAGAAAAAATGAGCACTTCCATATCCTCTACAGAGGTGAATACATAGCCATGTCATCTTGTTGTGCTCAAATCTTATGGATGAGATCCCAATTATCGACTATGGCTTTGTATTCAACAAAGTTCCTATGTATTGTGATAACAAAAGTGTCATTGCTCTATCTTTGCAACAATGTTCAACACTCTAGAGCAAAGCACATCGACATTCGACATCATTTCATCGGGAACAAGTTGAAAGCGGTGTGGTTGAACTATACTGTAAGGATTGAATATAAACTAGCGAGACATCTTCACCAAAGCTCTTTCTCGAGAACTTTGAGTTTATTCTTCCACGACTAGGCTTAAAGAGCCTTCAACCAGGAACGCTCAAACGTCTTCAGGAAGACGTCGACGAGTAAAGGTGTTCAACTCTATCTATTATTTGTATATATCTTTTCAAAAACCAAATACAAAAATACAAAACCAACAAAACAAAAATAGAAAAATATAAAACTTTTCAAAATCCATAAAAATCAGAAAATCTTGAAAATCTTCAAAAATATTGTTTCTTTATCATGATTTTCTTGTCGGTTCGATAACATCTACGGACTTTGAGTTGTCACTCAAAGAATGGCACGGTCTCTAGATGAAGTTCGAATTAAAAAAAAAAAAAAAAAAGGAGATGGAGAAAATGTTGGTTTATTGTCATTTCAGCAAGAAAGCTTTTCAAAGAAAAACGAGCTATGCTTTATCTTGGTTTTCAAATTTCATGCTCGATTCTTTTAACAAATCCTTACTATCTAATGAAAACTAGTTGCTTTGAAAAATAACTCGGACTCTATTCTTGATAATCATCGGGACTTTAAAGTTTGTCAAAATATCTATCTCTCAATCAACAACTTATGTCATTGATTGAGGGGAGAATGATTTCAATTAAATCAAAAGTTATTTGTCATACAATTGTTTTCAAAAGATAATCATGCATGTTTATTCAACGGAGTTAAAATCCAATCTTTATCGGATAAAAGCGCTTTCATAATCAAGTCACAATTCTCCTTAAAGCTTTCAAAATCAATTTAAATCTCAGAGATCACAAATATCAAATAATTTGATAATTGTGATCGGGGAGAATTTGTGATTTAAATTGGATTTAACTGATAATTCGGTAAATGATTTTATAAGGATGTACAAGCTCTCCTTCCCACATGTGCCAAACGATTTCAAATTTTCCATGCACATGTTGAGGGGAGCATCTATCTTAAACCACATAGATCGAAACGTGATCAATTTATTTCAATGTGCGGGTTCCTCTTGTATGTGCAAAACTCTTTCAAACCTCAAGGCACATATTGAGGGGAGCAAGTTTATGAAAACCTCATCCTTCTCCAAAATGCTTTATCTACTTGATCCGATTAGGAAGTGATGTTGATATTTTTAGAAAATGGTAATTTAAAGTTAATTCTTTCTCTTGCCTCCGTGTGCTAAAACAATTTCAAATATATGAAGCACATGTTGAGGGGAGCTCTTATTCTAAAAATATCAAAAACAATTCAGTATGTAATGCTTTGATAATATATCACAAGTATCCGGATTGATTTTCAAATGGTTTTCAATTGATTCCAATGGCGGATGAACAATACCAAATAGACCGACCAACTTTACTTTATGTATGGTGATATAAGGATGATAAGGTTAGGTATTTGTTCCCATGATCCGCCAGAACCGGAGGGATCTACCTGTGGACTATCCACTAGTTAGTGTAGAGTTCTTAGGTATGATGATAAAAGGAGAAAATGAGATATGGGAAGAGTGCGGATCGAGACGTAGATAGTCTTGGAATATACCCAACAAGGTTCTAGTTATGAAGTCTTGGTAAGCATCAAGGGGTTGAAGAATGAAAAGAATTGAATGAGAAAGGGTGAAAACAAATAGCCTCCAATTATTCAACCTTAGGGCGATACCGGGTTCAATTCATATGCTCTTGGTGGTTACCAAGGTAACATCGGTATTGAAGACAAGACATCATGGACCCGGTGACGACCGCACTTCAACTTCCTAAACCACTCAAGTTCCTCTTAAAAGGTCTTGTTTCATTCTCACGGGAACCAACATAATCTATCGACTTTCTCTTAGAGATTGTTGATATTGAAGAAGGAGACACTCTCCTAGTCTCCCAAGACAGGATCCAAATATGCACAATTGAGTCTAGAGCCACGAGATCATCAATAAATCTCCTTAGGACACTTTCAATGAAGATTCTCCGTTTCACACAATGTGGAAAAAGAGATTATATCTTTAGTCCCACGATTATCCTTGCGGTATTGCTGAACATCCGAGTGATATGCATACATATTCACAATGAAGATGGAAAGCCTTCCGAGCCTACATCAAACAAGCTCACGGTAGGTGGCATGTGAGATCTATTCTATAGATCAACCATGTGACAACCGAATGTAAACAATGGGCGATTCAATCTTTTGAATCAATCTCGTTCAGTTATAGATTGACGGATACCTTTGAAAACCGGTCTTTGTGCTTAAAAACTCTTTTCTTTAGCACTTCAACCGTGTACAAATATTTCTATTCAAAAGGTGTTTATGATTGATAATTGATTTTCATTAAAACCTTGTATTGCAAAAACAATTTTCTATCGAGCGATACAATTCGTTGGCTCACTCACTCTGTGTTGTCTTCTTTGAGACGTTCCGTTTGAGAACAACTAGAACAATTTGCAAAACCACATCAAGGAAATTCTTGAATTATACCGATCACAGCAAGACTTGTCCGATCAACGGGAACCATGGGCGTGTACCTCAATTCAACGAAAGTGATCAAAGACACTTCGCACTTTATTGCTAACTGTTGTATCCAGTGCGCTTGACGCTTGTACCGATCGTAATGAAACAATCAATCCATAAGCCGCATGCTCACACAACACATTCATTTCCAAAGAAATCATGATTAGTGCATCAATGACTCGATATTTTCACCCATGCTTCGCTTTCTGTCAGAAATATCATGAATCACTAAAAGCTCCGCTACTCGATAAGAAGTTATCATGATCCGAATGTGAGCATGTCGATCCAAAAGTCACAACTTCACATACTATCAACACCACAATGGAAGAGTCGAGATTTATGGTTCTTGATGATCTCAAAGGCGGTTCAAAACTCAAACATCACGTGGATCGCTTAAAGACCTCCTCTTGAATTAACAAAACATGCAGAACATGATGAATCAAAGACTACGAGCTAAAGAACAAAAGTTCTTAATCAAAGAAACCAAGAACAACGAAATATTATATCGGTTTGTAATCATTGTAAGTTGAGGTGACCTCCCTTGGGGAGATTGTTAGGATTTAGTAAATCCGAAGACTTAAAGTGTCGGTCACCTCAACAATGTATGCTCGTTAGAAAGCTCGTAGTCATAGTAAGTCTATGATAGTATTTAGTTTACTTTGTAACACCGTGGAGGAATGACGGTCTTTCCCCATCTGTATGCCTGATCCATGACCTTAAAGAGGCGCCTCATGTTTGTACCTATAAATACCCTTTGCCCTCCAAGGCAAAGGGTTGGAGCTTCATAATACATTTTCTTTGTCTCTTTAAAGTTCCCATCCTCTCCCACTTTCTCTCTAAACCTTATCTCTTTACACCTAACTTGTGATAAACCAAGATCCTACATTGTTGTGAATGTGTGCTCTCTGTAAATACAATGGCGTACATCACATCTTCTCGAAAATCAAGCTACTTGCACCGCCACTACACTATCGATGATGAAAGTCTTCCTTTTGAGGAATGGGTTACGATTGCTAGGAGCAATCTGCTTTGTGGACGTGGAAAGAAACCAACCAAACCCCATATATAGAATAGCAATTGATCTTCCAAGAACACCAACTTCTTTGGTGCCCTAACTTCACGGTGCACAATTCTATCTATATACCTACAATAGTTCCGAATACCGTAGCATGCGACAAGATTACACCGTGATACACTTGTCAACTTGAAGACAAGTGGTATGCATCTCTCACGATACTCTCAAGGAGGCTCTCCAAATCACTTCAAAGACCCCAAGAATCCATTCATCACTACACCAACAATGAAGAGTTAATGGAGTTTGTTGAAGAATTGGGCTATCGAGGCAAGATCACAAAGATTTAGGAATCATCACCAATGAAATGTTTCAACCTTGAGGGCAATCATCACAACTCTCAACCCGTGCCTAATGGGTAATACTTCCGGTTTGAGAGAGTGAGGGCTCCAATGTCGCAGATTCTATGGGAGTGGTACAAAGTGCAAACATTGACTTTGCAGAATGCATCTGGGAAGAATTTACCTTAGCTATGGACACCTTCATTACTGATAAACAAAATTTTATTAATCAAGTTAAGGGAAAGAAATCCAAAGACAAAAGGGTGATTCCCAGCATAAGGTTCTCAAAGCTCATCATCAAGCATCTGCAAGAAAAACAACAGTTTAGTCCAAGAAGCGAGTCTGCTCCTCATGAAGCCGGCGATGAAAACCTTCTCGGCAATTTAAAGTTTGTAGCTAAAGGAACAAACAAAGAGATCTTTGGAATGCCTATCCCTGAGACACTTATCACTGATAAGATTAAGAAAGCCGACTACTACAAGAAATACATGAAAAAGGCTTTAGGCACTACTGTTGTTGACACACCCATTCCCACTCCCACACCACCTAAATCAACAAAATCATCATCTAAGTCAACCTATGCCAACCTCCCTAAGAAAAGGCAAGAAAGATCAAAATTGGCTAATTCACCCTCACAAGAGCAGAAGAAGAGAAGGAGTGATACTGAGAAGGGGAGAGGTAAAGGGTCCAAGGAACCCGAGAAAGATATAACTTTAAGAGATGAAGACGATGTAGCACTCCGTCAGGGCATACAAGCCAGCTTGCAGAGTCTAGACGTGTCAGAGAGACAACCAAGGAAGGGTGTTACAATACATGAACTGAATCATGCCATGTCACACCCTCCGGTTGCTTAAGGTAAAGGAAAGGGAAGGCGGTGAAGAAGTGGAGCAAGTCGCTCGAGATGTCGTTAACTATTTCACACCAACTCCATGTACTACGAATCAATTTAAGCTCAAGAAACAAAGTGTTAAATCACCAACAACACAAGAGACAAGTGTAGCGTAAGGGAGCACTCTACCACACAGAAGACACTTTGGACTCTAGTGACACACAGTCGGAGAGTCACGAATATGAAGGTGGAGATGTTAATCTAAGTGAACGGATCTTCAAACAAAGGTGCAGATGAAACAACCATGGGAACTGTACTAGAGGCGGAAATCGAGCCAACTAATGTCAAGTTCTAAGCACACGGTCGGGAGGAAATGAACTGCTACAAGACACGCATCCTAATCTTCAAGATACTCAAGCCAACATCCCGAAGAAGAAGTCGTCTTGAAGAGATGAACGTCTCAAGTAATCCCTATCCTCTCAAGAATCTTGATCGACATAACCTATGGTGACCAATTCCTCAAGGATAGACCCTCGATCTTTGAGTCGGACAAATGTAATGATGAAAAAGAGGAGGTTGAATCCATGTTTCGGTTACTATTCAAAGAAGATACATCCACCGTTCCTCATATGTCCGCACCAATACTATCTCGAATCGACCAATGTTTCAAAGAATCGCACTTCCACCACTGCTCCACTCTTACCAACCGCACTTCCACCAATTGCTCCACTCTTACCAACCGTCATCTCACCCAATCATCATCACAATGATCCTGCTACACCACCAACATCACCACCTCCCAAAGAAACCACGTAACAATTACTTGATGAGGCATTAAACAAATAGATGCTCTCGAGAAGCACCACCGCCGAATCATCAAACATCCGGAACGCCGTCTATCTATATTGGAGGGTTTCGATTTTGGCAATGAAGTGATCAATGCAATTGAAGCAGAGGTCAAAGATGTAGTAGAATGGGCAATGAAAGCACCATTACATAAGAGATTCAAAGACTTGCCCACTTCAGACATGAGATCAATCCTCCACGACTCAATGTTCGAAACGAATGAGCATAAGGAGGACGAAGTCCACATGAAGTTATATGAAGCCCTCCAGAACTCGATTGATCATGATAATCACCAGCAGTACCTAATAGATGTTCGTGAAAGGGAGGGTGATCTGCGCAAAACCGCCAAGTCTAATCACACAACGGTCACTTGTGAATGACCACCAGAATGCACTTAAAACAGTTCGATAACAAATGCAATGAAGATCGTGGAGTATAGTGTTTCCCGGTCGTTATGTCCCAAATGAGCTATGCAATGGATTATCAACGATAGTGATCGCGAGATTTGAACGCGAAAAGGATTGTGAATTATTATAACTACGTAAAAAGGACATAAACTACAAGGGCTTAAATGCAAATTAAAGGAAATTAAAAAGATAAAATCTATTAAATAAACGCTATCACTATAATTAAAATGATGTTTTCCTTGATTTTATAAAACAAAATGACTTAAATAAACTATTTTAACTAAACGTAAACTTAAATTATCTAAAACGTGATTTAAAATAAAACGACGTTATGTACAAAAATTACGCCGAGCGCAAGATAAAACGTAAAATTTGTGAAATAAAGTCCTACAAGTGTAAAAACAATTTTTTACTTACTATATGACAAAAGAAAATTTTAGGAAAAAGCCGGGTATTTTTTTTGACTTTTAAATTATTTATTATGATTTAAAACAATTTTAACTAATTAATTAATTAAAATATTAAACTTTTAGAAAATTCTAAGAAAAATAAAAAATACTTTTAATTAAACTAAGTATAAGAAAAATAAAAACGTGTTGTCGCTTAATGAAATCAAGAAGTTAATAAGCTTAGAAAGGAAATAATCTAAAACTGCATGTGATTTAAATAACTAGGAAAGCAAATGTTAACATGAAACAAGTGGTAGTGCGATGGTTATCGTGGGAGTGTGGGGCGTGGTTATAGGCGCAGTCATGTGTTGAAACCTGTGACATCCACTTTTTGCTACTTATTTTTTTTTGAGATTTTCTTTTGCAAACTAAAATTAAGACTTTAACAACTCCACAACTCACACAAGCTTAAAACTAATCATTATCGAATGCAACAAACAAATATAACCAAAAGAAATAAGGGGTTGTTTGGCTTTGCTATCTAAGGGGTCATTTGGTTTAGCTATCTAACTAAAGGCAACCTGAAAAGCTACAACAAGCTTACAAAAAAACCATCGAAACTAATGACGACTAAACTAAATACCTAAATAAGCACTAAATGGAACTAGACAAAGCACTTATTACGCCAAATGAGTAAAAGGTCCTTCGTTCTTCTTGTAACATTGATTCAAAACAGCCAATGGGGCTTCTAGGAGCTTAAAATGAGCACTTAGAGGATCTAAGTCGGAAGACAAGCTAAGACATTTTAAGAATACACTACAAAGCTTCAAAGGAAAATAAGTGGGACAATAAGTCCTTTTGATGACTTATAAATAAGTCAAGGTGGCTCAAATGGTCATTGTTGGATTATTATGGGACAGAAAAGATGGCACTAAGGGCAGTTTTGAGCTTAAGATTTAGCAACTATTTCTGATCCTAATCCTACAAGGAACCTAGGCATGCAAACTAGGGATAGAGGTGTCCCTAAAAACTACTTGAACTCATCGAAAAGCTTTTACGACTTACAAATAAGTCATGAATACTTCATGTAGATCTTCTTTATTTTGTTTACGGACGGGAAGAAAAAAAAAAGAACAAGCAGGTTCTTGGTATACTAAAAGGCTATTGCATCAATTAACTATACTCAAAACCAACTAGAACAAACCATTTTAGTAACCTAAATGGGTCAAACCGAAGTTTGACCCATGAAACTCTTGAACCAAACACCCTATTAGGCGGAAAAGAGATTTTGAAACTGTTAAAACACTTGAGACTAAAAAAAACGTGATATCATTAATCAAACATACTTTTAGAGGAAAATAGATTTTGAAAATGAAAAGATGCCTAAACTTTAAAAGCGGTTTGTGACTTTTTTTTTTTTTTTTTTTTACTAAAACTCAACTTAACTTTGACAAATTTAACAGAACTAAAACTTCTTTGACAGATTTCGTAACTTGAACAAAAAGTAAAAATAGCATGAACTTGAATAAGCTGGAATTAAAGAAACAGAAATTAAAGAAACAAAAATTAAATTGCATTTAAATTAAAAATGACAAGAATGTAAATGACATAAACATAAAATGGAGCTAGAACTATAAAATTCTAGACTAAAAACTGAAAGCTTAATTAAAACTAAGAAAAACTAACTAACTACAAAACTAACTACTTACTTACTAACCGCCTTATACATATGGCTACAAGATCTATTTATATTAAAAGCTACTTGGTCTCTCTTCTTCATCTCTTCATGCTTCTCTCGCCTTCTTGTCTCCTTGTGGATGTCTTCAAGTTTTTGGGAGAAAAAAAGGCACGTGCATCTTTAAACCTTGGGAGGAGCAAAGTGGGAGAGTTGTCGGGAGGTGAGGGTTGTCGAGCTTGGGTGAATTTTTATTTGTTGTGTCGGGTATGTGTTTGGGAGATGTGTGTTCAAGGAAAATGAAGAAGAAAGGGGTGATTAAGGTGTTAACTTTGACCGGGTAGGGTTGGGTAAATAGGTAGGACGAGGTTTAGTGGATTGGGCCTTGGGCTTTGGTTTGGGTAGTTTAGTTATTGGACTAGGCTTTAGGATTGGATTTGAAACCAACCACAACAATAAGGACCAATTATGTATAAACTAAAACTTTAGGAACCTCAAGTGTAATTTCAAAAGTATAATCCAAGGGCTAGTCTTGTCATTCTCAGATAATATAAGGACCAAATCGCCAAATTGTGAAATTCCAAGGACTAAATATGACAATTTTTAAAATCCAAGGACCAAAATTGAAATTTCTCAAAACTTTTGGATTTTCCACCAAAGGACTAAATATGACAATTTATGATTACAAAAGGACATTTGGTGATTTTTCTTTTAAAATAAATGCCTAGGGACCGATTTTGCCATTTTCTAAAGTCTGGGACTGAACTGCTAATTATGCAAACTTTGCTCGTTTTTCATCCGATTTTAAACATTTTGCATCCGAAACATATAAAATGCAATTTTGGAATATTTTCAAGATTTTGATGCATTTCGAGCGCCGATGATTTTGCGTTTATATTGTACAAAAATGATGAGTATTTAGACACTCATCAATCCCCACATCGAGATATTGCTAGTCCCTAGCAATGATTCGAGAAAACATAATGGATTTTAATCTCTTTACCAAAAGCCATTACTCGAGTAGCCAAATGTTTCAGCTCAAGTAAGAACCATGGTACACCGATAACCATGTGATTTTGAGCAAACCACCGCCTTTCAACTGATTTGGTTTGTCTTTACCGAAGTCGCACCTTTCCGACTAGCCAACTCTTAGATAAATTATCAATATTATATTTGGTGAGTGAATACCAATTATGGATTTTCCATCGCCTTTACCACAAGCCATAACCTTGCGGGCTAGCCAACTCTTCACTTTTTAGGATATGGTGAATCAATACCATACAATTTTGGGCAAATTGCAAGCCATAAACGGATTTGAGATATCTTTACCAAGAGCCGCTTGCTCTCGGATTAGCCAATCCTTTTGTTTTACGAGACATGGCGATCGATAACCAAATGAGTAAGTGCAAAACACTTACTCCAAAAAAATTTTGGCCAAAAACGGGAATTGGTATAATTATATGATAAAATTCAGAATTTCCCCACACTTAGAAATGAATATTGCCCTCAATATTCAAAGTACCTACTGTTATGCCGAAACAAAGAACGAAAAGGAAATACTACGGCCATTATTTAGAAAGAAGATTTTTTTTTTTTTTATTTTTATTTTTTTTTTTTTTTTTTTTTAACATGCTGGGCAACTCCCACACTGTGGTGGTACACACGGTGAAACCCATGTTAAGCTCTTGTTTTTGATTACCGAGTCGCTAGCTTGACTCGACCCGAATTCATTTGTTCATGGGGAAGCAAAGTGGAAGAAACAATCTCCATCTGACTTTCATTCAAGATGTTTCGATAAATATTTGAAGCACGTGAAAGTTCCACACCGATGAGATATACATAGAACCGCTCAAAATGATAAATGCAAATGCCGGGGTCAAAGATAGTGTCTTCATTCTCAAGGAGTGAAGATGAAGGGAATCACAAGATATTTGAGGAAAGGAAGAAGGTCTTGATAACAATCAAGATCCATTCTTCATCCTCAAATGTAGACATATCGAGGAAGGGTGAGGGTAGTATTATCAATAAGCAAACTCATACGACAGAGTGTACCTTCCTCCGAGCTAATATCATCCTCAAGATCAAAGTAGAAATGATCATGTTCCGGAGGAGATATGTCATGAGAGAGTTCACGGAGAACTCTTTATGAAGAGAATCATTCACATGAAGTGAAATTGTGAACTCTTGTTCCATTGTGGGCTCATCACTATCCTCAACTGAGTATCAAAGAGTGGATTCTCGAATTAGAGTGAATTCGAGTTGAATTCAAATAGAGGATTGGTGAAAGTAGCTTTAAATGTTTTGGGAACAAAATGATCAACATTCTCTATTGACCGTTGGGATAAGAAGTGAGTGATCGATCATTATCAATGAGACTTCGCCTCCCGGATCGGCTTCAAATCAAAGAGTGGATTAATGTGAGTGAGTTCACCGGAGAACTCCTCAAGAAGATGATCAAGATCGATTGTGGAAGTGATGCCTCAACGCACTCGATGTTTCCAAAGGAAGCACAATCGTCGCTAAAATCGTAGAAAGTTTCCAAATGATCATTTGAACACTCAAGAGGGAAAGAGAATCACACATCCGATCGAAGTTCCCCGTGACTCTCTCGGATTGGGACAAGGTTCTCAACACTAGACTTAATGAATTCGTCCGCTTCCTTTTCGTGAACAAGGTCAAGATGCTCGCCCCCATGTTCGTGAGAGTGAGTGGGAGCTTCAGGTGTGATAGCGCCGTTTGAGAATGAATCTCAACCGCTGGGATATCATTTGATGAACTTGATGAATTTTTATAGAATTGGAGGATATCAAGTGTATCCTCATCATCATCGCCATCGAATGAAACGAAATCGAGAGCTAGATCCGTCGCTTTTGTATTTTAATTAATTCCCTAATAGATTTTTCATCGCGATCCGGGAATCTAATTTAGCAACTGTTCTTCACCTAACAATTCTTCCATTGATTTTTGATTTGGATTATCTTGGGAGTGTTTACATTCCTTCAAATCTTTCACTAAATCCAAAAGATTAAGGAGAAGATTTTGAGGAAGTGGGTCGCCGGCATCGTGTAGAGGTTGGTCATGATACGAAGAGTCGTAATTGTTACAAGGAAATGGATTCCTTGTTTGACAATCCGAGCTAGAGTGAGGACCTCCACAATACCACAACAAGAAACTGATGTGGTTGTGAGTGGTATGTGTTGTAGTCATAATCGCTATCGTGAACCCGCCATAGACAAGCGTGTTTTCGATTGACAATCGAATCGGAATGTGAACCACCACAAGACTACAACAAGAAATCGCCGAAGTCTCACAAAGGTGGTAGCCGATGGAATAAATCACCGTGTTATGGTAGGAATAGGGATCCCGGTTATAGATGCACCCGCTTCCCGACTCCACCATGCCACAACCGGGCAATTGCCACCATTATAAGGACCACCACACCATTGACAACCAAGAGGGTGAGGATAAGACATAGAAAGAATCAAAGGTTTTCGGAGGGTAGGGATGAAGAATCAAAGATGTGAGAGGGCAGATGGATATTTTGGATAAACATGATGCAAAAACAAAGATCGAAAATCTTTTGGATTTTTATAAGAAAATACAAACATATATAGATGGATGGTATGAACAAAGAGTGAATATCCAAATCACTAATGTTAGAGCGAAGATAAGCCGCACAACCCCGGCGGCGCCAAAAATTTGATCCGATCTCGACGGTCAAGTCTAATCACTAAACCGGTCACTTGTGAATGACCAAACCGTAATGCACTTAAAACAGTTCGCATACACAAATGCAATGAAGATCGGGGAGTATAGTGTTTCCTGTCGTTATGTCCCAATGAGCTATACAATGGATTATCAAACGATAGTGATCGCGAGATTTGAACGGAAAAGGATTGTGAATTATTATAACTACGTAAAAGGACATAAACTACAAGGGCTTAAATGCAAATTAAAGGAAATTAAAAGATAAAATCTATTAAATAAACGCTATCACTATAATTAAAATGATGTTTTTCTTGATTTTATAAAACAAAATGACTTAAAATAAACTATTTTAACTAAACGTAAACTTAAATTATCTAAAACGTGATTTAAAATAAAACGACGTTATGTACAAAAATTACGCCTGAGCGCAAGATAAAACGTAAAATTAGTGAAATAAAGTCCTACAAGTGTAAAAACAATTTTTTTACTTACTATATGACAAAAGAAAATTTTAGGAAAAAGCCGGGTATTTTTTTGACTTTTAAATTATTTATTATGATTTAAAAACGAATTTTAACTAATTAATTAATTAAAAATATTAAACTTTTTAGAAAATTCTAAGAAAAATACAAAAAATACTTTTAATTAAACTAAGTATAAGAAAAATAAAAAAACGTGTTGCTGCTTAATGAAATCAGCAGTTAATAAGCTTAGAAAGGAAATAATCTAAACCGCTATGCGTATTTAAATAACTAGGAAAGCAAATGCTAACATGAAACAAGTGGTAGTGAGATGGTTATCGTGGGAGTGTGGGCGTGGTTATGGGAAGCAGTCACAGTGTTCGAAACCTGTGACATCCACTTTTTTTGCTACTTATTTTTTTTTTGAGATTTTCTTTTTGCAAACTAAAATTAAGACTTTTAACAACTCCACAACTCACACAAGCTTAAAACGAATCATATCGTAATGCAACAAAGAAATATAACCAAAAAGAAATAAGGGGTTGTTTGGCTTTGCTATCTAAGGGGCTGTTTGGTTTAGCTATCTAACTAAAGGCAACTGAAAAGCTACAACAAGCTTACAAAAAAACTACTGAAACTAATGACGACTAAACTAAATACCTAAATAAGCACTAAATGGAACTAGACAAAGCACTTATTACGCCAAATGAGTAAAAAGGTCCTTCGTTGCTGCTGTAACATTGATTCAAAACAGGCCAATGGGGGCTTCTAGGGAGCTTAAAAATGAGCACTTAGAGGGATCTAAGCTGGAAGACAAGCTAAGACATTTTAAGAATACACTACAAAGCTTCAAAGGAAAATAAGAGTGGGACAATAAGTCCTTTTGACTTATTTATAAATAAGTCAAGGTGGCTCGCCTGGTCTTTGTTGGATCACATGGGACGTAAAAGATGGCACTAAGGCGCGTTTGAGCTTAAGATTTAGCAACTATTTTCGATCCTAATCCTACAAGGAACCTAGGCATGCAAACTAGGGATAGAGGTGTCCCTAAAAAACTACTTGAACCATCGAAAAGCTTTTACACTTACAAATAAGTCATGAAATGCCTTCATGTAGGATCATTGCTTTTTGTTTCGGACAGGAAGAAAAAAAAAGAACAAGGTGTTCTTGGTATACTAAAAGGCTATTGCATCAATTAACTATACTCAAAACCAACTAGAACAAACCATTTTAGCAACCTAAATGGGTCAAAACTGAGTTTTGACCCATGAAACTTGCAGAACCAAACACCCTATTAGGGGCAGAAAAGAGATTTTTGAAACTGTTAAAACACTTGAGACTAAAAAAAAAATGTGATATCATTAATCAAACATACTTTTTAGAGGGAAAATAGATTTTGAAACTGAAAAGATGCCTAAACTTTAAAACTGGTTTGTGACTTTTTTTTTTTTTTACTAAACTCAACTTAACTTTGACAAATTTAACAGAACTAAAACTTTTTGTGATTTCTAACTTGAACAAAAAGTAAAAATAGCATGAACTTGAATAAGTCGGAATTAAAGAAATGTAAATTAAAGAAACAAAATTAAATTGCATTTAAATTAAAATGACAAGAATGTAAATGACATAAACATAAAATGGAGCTAGAACTATAAAATTCTAGACTAAAACCGAAAGCTTAATTAAAACTAAGAAAACTAACTAACTACAAAACTAACTACTTACTTACTAACCGCCATATACATATGGCTACAAGATCTATTTATATTAAAAGCTACTTGGTCTCTTCTTCTCTCTCTTCACACGCTCTCTCGCCTTCTTGTCTCCTTGTGGATGTCTTCAAGTTTTTGGGAGAAAAAAGGCACGTGCATCTTTAAACCTTGGGAGGAGCAAAGGGAGAGTTGTCGGGAGGTGAGGTTGTCGAGCTTGGGTGAATTTTTATTTGTTGTGTCCGGGTATGTGTTTTGGGGAGATGTGTGTCAAGGAAAAATGAAGAAGAAAGGGGTGATTAAGGTGTTAACTTTGACCGGTAGGGTTGGGTAAATGGGTAGGACGAGGTTTAGTGGATTGGGCCTTGGGCTTTGGTTTGGGTAGTTTAGTTATTGGACTAGGCTTTAGGATTTGAATTTAGGATCGATTTGAAACCAACCACAACAATAAGGACCAATTGCGTATAAACTAAAACTTTAGGAACCTCAAGTGTAATTTTCAAAATTATAATCCAAGGGCTAGTCTTGTCATTCTCGAGATAATATAAGGACCAAATCGCCAAATTGTGAAATTCCAAGGACTAAATATGACAAATTTTAAAATCCAAGGACCAAAATTGAAATTTCTCAAAACTTTGGATTTTCCACCAAAGGACTAAATATGACAATTTATGATTACAAAAGGACCTTTGGTGATTTTTCTTTAAAATAAATGCCTAGGGACCGATTTTGCCATTTTCGAAAGTCGGGACTAAAATCGCTAATTATGCAAACTTTGCTCGTTTTCATCCGATTTTAAACATTTTGCATCCGAAACATATAAAATGCAATTTTGGAATATTTTCAAGATTTTGATGCATTTCGCGCTGCCGATGATTTTGCGTTTATATTGTACAAAAATGATGAGTATTTAGACACTCATCGAGGAAAGAAGAAAGGAGAGTTGTGATGCTTGAATCTAAGTCCGAACTCCTAAACCACCACCTTCTCCTCCTCCAAATGGTGGAGCGGTACTTCGGTGTGTGGTTCATCAAGTCTGTTGAAACACCAAAATCAAATCCACCTACTCCTCCTCCTAAGCCCTCAAATCAACCTGGTTCCTCAGCAGGCCATGGTTCACAGAAAACCTCAAAGACCTCATCATATGTTGCATGGACCACGGTTGACTCCCGGTTTACGTCTACCTTCACCACCATTCCAGAAGAGCAGGTCATGAATGAAGAATCATATGTTGCTCAAGAGTCAGATTCTGAGGATGATGATGCTTCCACCAAACACATTCCCAAGTTGTCTGATGATGAAGATTGGTGGAATGCATATATAGGGGGAAACGAACAAAGTCATCTCGAGCAGAATTGACAAAAGAAATGACTCAAAGTTGGTGGCCTGAGGAAAGACCAGAAACACCAGAACCTTCATGGGCCATACCAGAGTTAGATCTGATTGTCCTGCATAACAAGCGGGCAAACACCACTGCAACCAACCATGAAGCTCCTTCAAAAGAATCACTGTTACACATTACAGGAGACATGAGAAGCTTTATTAAGTGGTATTGTGAGAAGCGAGGAATTTCATCGACACGCCAAAGGATCTTGATGGCCCAGTAGATGAGATTGTCAAAGTTTCCATCCCGACATCGCCATCTACAATACCAAATGGAGGAATGCCACAAACCGTTAATGTGATCAAGTAGATGACAATATCATCGATTCAACGTCAACAACCCTCTCCTCTTGGTGAACCCGACAGATGACCATACAATCGATTTCTTCTTCAACAAAGATCCGATTATCCGCGTCTTGGGACTCGAGGAAGCGCATCACCTCTATCTATTTCCAAAATGAAGGTCGCAAATTACCCGGATCCGTGACTTGAACAGATGGTCCCAGATCAGTTTTGGACAGAAAACGAATGTGAGTACGACGTTGTCGCTTCATACGCATCTCTCATTGGTGGTTCGAGAAAGAAAAGATTCTACATTGAAAGACACGGTGCAGAAAAGAGACGCCAGAGTCGTTTCGCTCCAAACCGCGTATTCTAAGCGTAGTCGGTGTTGAGCTCTTTCCAATGTATGGATACGATTATCCAAGAAGATCGCCCTAGAAGAGATGATCCGAAGATCGATACGCTTACGCTGCTCGGGGTCAAAGGAACTTCCTTTTGTCGAGCAAGTTTTTCAACACCCTAGGCAATGAACCTAATCGTTGTAGTGTAGTATTAGGTAAGCCACGGAATTGATATCGTTCTCTGGGGAATAGGAATGCTAGTAAGAAGTTACTACGCTAAGGTTGGGGTTGAGGAAGATTATTTTTATCTTTTATGTTTTTAGGAAATGGAAAGGTACGAATCTCGGGGTTTGGATTTAGGGGTTGGTATTTCTACTGATTACTTCTACTATCTAATTATCTAATTAACTAAGGTAGTGTAGTCTATGTCTATTGTTGTGTGCTCGTATGATGATTAAAATGTATTTGCTTAGGCTTTATTACTCCCTAGTTATCTCCTATTGATGATTGAATTGTCACGCCCTTATTCTTAATCGTTGTGTCTCTAAGGTCGTAGGGTATGCTTATCCCTAACTCTTTGAAGCTACCAAAGGTTAATGACTAAAAAATATCTAGGATTTATAAACTTAACACTAAGGTATTCTTAGGATGTATAGCCTACAATTACTCTAGGTGATTATAAACTAAGGTTCAACAAAGATTAATCAAGCATTAACAACACAACGAATGACCTATCGCAATACTAGGTCAATCACAATTAAGATAAGAGACAACCAATCAATATTCAATAATTAAGTTTCATATTACCTAAGCAAACACACAAGTAAATTAGCTGGACATGGGGAACATGCAAGCATACACACAATCAATTGAAAACATAATTAAATTAATGAAGTAAAACATTTATCTTGATGTAAGATAGGGTATGGAACCCTAAAATACTGTACAAGACAGCCTTGGTTCGGTTTAGGTTTTACTCCACAAAACTACACACCGAAAACTAAAAATTCGGTTTCTATATATAAGGTTACAAGCTACGACGCCACCTTTAATTTGACGCCGCCGTCGGCCGTCATTAGGGTTTCGTCTTGGCCACGTTATCCTTGTGATGGCATCACCTTATGTCCGTGACGCCGTTGCCTTGAGTCTCGACGCCGTCGATCAAATCTAGGCCGTCGAGCCGCGACGCCCTACTCTTTTAAAACCCGATGCCATCACTTGTAAATAAGCAATTTGGCTATCGAGTCGTCATTAAAACTTGTTCGACGGCCACAAGTATATCCCTGACGCCGCCCCTTCGGGCCAAAGCAGCTTGAGTGTCTCGATTCTTGAGTTTGGCCATTTTCTTCAGATATTCGCGCCATTTCGTCCGAATAAGTGTCATTCCAAACAATTTGCCTTCAAGATACCTAAAAGTGAAAAGGAACGATATTAAGTAACGGATACAAAGTGATCAAATAAGGGCTTAAACGACCCTCAAAAGGTACATTTTAAAACCTTATCAAAGACCATGTAATTGAAGAAAACGACCTCAAACATCTATTTCCAAGTGCTTTTGAAGATCAGACTTATTGAACCTCCATACACGTTGATCACCGCCCACTCGCGAAGGAAGTCTCTTGTCAGAAAGTCAATCTATGGATACGAGGATTAGTGATAAGACAAAGAGTGGGTGACTTTCAACTTGGCATGGAAAGCTATCGGACTCAAGTCAATCTTACCAAGCCTCAATGGGAAACCACAGTTATGAATACGTACACAACTACTCAAGAATTGACACTCTAAGAGCGCTTATCTTTACCAAAAATATGGATCAAGGATGCTAATGAGGTCATGTGAAAATGACAAGTTCGTTGATGGTACTCTAAAAGTTGTTGAAGAAGAATTGGATTCTAGGGTCAAGGAGTTTAAGCTAGAGATGAGACCGGGAACAATACAAGGTTTTGGACGGTGCATGATGTAAAAAGGTGTGAAGAATTCATTCTTGCTATAGAAAGAAGGCTCAAGACGAGGAAGATTTTCCGTAGCCTAGAAAGTTTTGTGGGAGGAAGAGTTTGTGAAGCACATTACAAGTTACTACAGAGAATGTAATGATGATATCCTCTTATGGTAGTTATTTTTGTTGAACTCTCATGTTTGATGTGGTGATTGTAATATGAACGATAAATAACTATAATGTATGTAGTAGTGATAGGTTTATGGTTTGTAGTTTCTCTCTGTCTTAAGAGGGAGCATTGTAAGTGTTTCTTTTCGATTTAAATAAAGCCGACACATTTTTCTTCAAAGGTTTTATACATATTTAATCATCGAGATCCAAAATCTCAAAGGATTTGAAATTTTTGATCGGAGGAGAAAATATGATATAAATATGCAATCTGATAAAATGTGATCTTCAAGTCTCAATAAATAGGCAACTCTCCCCATATGTGCTAAACCTTTTCGTATATCGAAGCACATATTGAGGTGGAGCATTTAAAAAATTATCCTAAAACTATCAAGGTACTAAAGCATCATTGTTTTATCAAGAAGTACCTTGATCGAAATTCTAAATGGTTTCCTTGGCTCACGTGATCGTAAAGCGCTTCAAAACACCCCTTGTATGCTCTAAACAATCTTCAAAACTTTTGAATATCGATGCACACATCGAGGGGAGAAATCAAAAGAAAACCTCATCATTTCCCAAAATGTTTTATCCAAAGTATTTAAAATACTAGATTTGATCGAAGTGATGATGATTATTTTGAAAATGTTGATCAAGAATTGGATCTTTTCAATCTCAATCTAAGATTTCAAAGTCCTCTTGCCTCAATGTGCTAAAATGATTTCTAATACTTGAAGCACATGTTGAGGGGAGCACTTGTTCTAAAAATATCAAAACAAATAAGGTATAAAATACTTTAATTTTATATCACAAGTATCTTGATTGATTTTCAAATGGTTTCATTGGTTCCGGAATGTACAATACCAAAAGACCGACCAATTTATTTTATGCATGGAGATATAAGGATGGTTAGGTTAGGTGTGTGTTCCCATGATCCACCATCGGAAGGATCTAAGGAGGGATCTATCCACTAGTTAGTGAAAATCCACTAGTATGATGACAAAAGGAGAAAATTGAGAACAAGGGAAGAGTGCCGATCGAGATAGAGCTAGAACTGGAATAAACCCAACAAGGTTCTAGTTATGAAGTCTCGTAAGCATGAAGGATTTTAAGAATTAAAAGAATTGAATGTGAAAAGGGTGAAAAGAGATATCCCTCCATTTATTCAACCTTAGCGTAAACCGGGTTCAATTCATATACTCTTGGTTGTTACCAAGGTAACACCGGTATTGAAGACAAGACGTCAAGGACCTAGTGAGGCACTACACTAAACTTCCCAAGCTACTCAAGTTCCTCTTAAAGGGCTTGTTTTATTCTCACGGGAACCTACATAATCTATCGACTTTCTTAGAGATTGTTGATATTGAAGAAAGAGACCTCTCCTAGTCTCCGCATAGGAATCCAAATATGCACGATTGAGTCTAGAGCCAAGAGATCATCAATAAATCTCATTAGGACACAAGTTAATGAAGACTCACTGTTTCACACAATGTGGAATGAGATTATATTTTGAGAGTCGTATGCATTATCCTTGTGGTATTGCCAAAACATCCGAGTGATATGTAAAAATATTCACGATGAAGATGGAAAGCCTTCTAGAGCCAACATCTAACAAGTTGTTGGTGGGTGGCATGTGAGATATATCCAATAGATCAAGCATGTGACAACTGGACAGAAACGATGGGGCGATTCACTCTTGAATCAATCCTGGTTCAGGAAATGGATTGACGGATACCTTTGAAAAATCGGTCGTTGTGCTCAAAAACTCTTTTCTGTAGCACATCGACTGAGAATTAAGTTTTCAAAATTAAAGGTTATTTATGATTGAAAATTGATTTTCCTTATAAAACCTTTGTTGTATTGATAAACTCTTTCTATTAAGCAATACACGATTGTTTTTCAAATCATTTTCTTCAATCGCCTAATCTCTATGTCTTTGGTTCACTCACTCCGTGTTATCTTCTTTAAGACGTTCTGGATTGAGAACGGCTAGAACAAATTACGAAACCATGTCAAGGAGATTCTTGAATTATACCGATCATAGGCGGTACTTGTATTGATCAACAGGGAACCGTGGTTCTTGAAACCTATTCAATGAAGGTGATCAAAGACATTTTCGTGCGCTTTATTGCTAATTGTTGTTTGCGGGGACACCGACGGTTGCGGTGATTAGAATTGAGTAGTAAATCCATAGCCGCATGCTCACACATCACAATCACTCTAAAGAAATCATGATAAGTGCATATCTTCATCAATGACTCGATATTTTCATTCCATGCTTCGCCACGATCCGCAAATATCATGAATCAACAAAGCTTCCGCAACTCGATGAGAAGATATCATGATCCAAATATGAGCATGTCGGTCCTAAAGTCACAACATCACATGGTGGCAACTCTACAACGGATGATCCGTAGATTTGTGTTGCCGATGATCTCAATGAAAGCTCCCGATCACTTATCAAAGAAACACTTAAAGCCAAAGAATCACTACTACAATGCAAAGTTAGAGTTTAAGAAGCCTCAAAGTCTACGAGCTTGAGCATTAAAGATTATAGATAAAGTGCTAGGACTTTCAATGTAATGATTGGGGTGACCTCCTTGGGGGAGATTGTTAGGATTTAGAAAATCCATGTAGAAGTGTCGGTCACCCCGACAATTGTTTAGCATATTAAAGCTCGTAGACATACGTTATATTAGCTAGTTTATTAGTAGTGTAAGTAACACCGTGGAAGAAGTACGGTCTTTACCCAATATATGCACGATCCATAGCCCGAATGAAGGCGTAGTCAACTATAAATAGCCTCTCTCCCCACATAATAATGAGAGGGTTCACTATGTTTATTTGCTAATCTAACATTTCATTTTGATTTTATCTCTAGAACATCTCACCTTTCTCTCTCTAGAAACTACAAATCATTCGACCCAACTTGTGCTTGTTTATGTGACTGTGAAAACCAATATGTAACAAAAACAGATAAAGACAGATAAAAACGGATAAAAACGTATGAAATATAAGAAAAACAGACGAAAGCGTATAACAACTAAAAAACGAATAAAAACGTATGAGAGCTAAAGATAATGGATGAAAGCATATAAAACGGACAAAACGTATAAAAACGTACAAAAACATACAAAAACAGACAAAAAGCATAAAAATGAATAAAAACGTATGTAAACGTATAAAAATGGACAAAAGCGTATAAAAACAAATGAAAATGGATAAATATGGATAAAATGTATGAAAACGTAAGAAAAATGAATGAAAGCGTATAAAAACGGACGGAAACGTATAAAATGGATGAAAACGGATAAGAGCGGATAATAATGGATGAAAGCGTATAAAATGGATAAAAACATATGAAAACATAAAGAAAAACGGACGAAAGCGTATTGAAATGTCAAGGGACTAACAATGGAAGTCAACGCAAATGTCAAGGGACCATTACTGTAATTGTTTAAGCAAAAAATTATCAAAAGGACTAACGGTGAAAGTGAAAGCAAACGGCAGGGACCAAAACTATAACTTTTTTAAATATTAATCTGTCAATGTTACGTACATTGGTAATTATTTTAAAGTATATTACGTACATTGACAATAAAAAAAATATGTTACGTATATTGGTTAATTTGAAGTACATCATACTCTAAGAAACTTGGTAACGAAGCTCTGATGCCAAATATGGAAAACTAGAAGGGGGGTTGAATAGTTTTACCAATTAACAAATTGTTTTAAAATATTTTAGATCGACTTATGTCAATCTACTTAGATGTGTATGTTGGACGTTGATAGATAGATATATAAAAGTCTAATAAAAGATAAAGAGTAAGAAGCACATAACCACGACACGAGTATTTATAGTGGTTCGGCTACAAGGACACCTTCCTTGCCCTACTCCACTCCCCGAGTCACCTACTCGAGAGTTCGTAATTACTACACGACACCAACTCCTTATGGCGGAGAAGCCTTCACAACGTCGCCTACTCTTTTTCGGTACTAGGCTAACCACCGGGTTCTTTCACCAAGGTGAACCACACCTACCACAACATCGCCTACCCTTTATCCGACACTAGGCTAAGTACCGAGTTCCATTACAATGGAGGAACTACTACCCAACACTACACAACACCTAATCCCAAAGGAGACCCACTCCTTATTACAACACCATCAAGGATATCAATATCCTTGGAAACAAACTATCACTATTTGTATAACGATGCACCTCATCGATTATGCGACCTTGGCAGCCATCACTAATGCCACTTGATTTGACTCCTAGGCATCTTTCACTAATGCCCTTGACACGAACGCTTGGCACTTTTCACTAATGCCTTCGTCTTGACTCCTTTGGCATTCTTCACTAATGCTTTTGACACGAACGTTAAGCACCTTTCACTAATGCTTTCGTCTTGACTCTTTCGGCATCCTTCACTAATGCCTTCGACACAACACTTCTATTGAGGAAGAAAGAAGTATCAACAAGAGAACCTCAGTAGTCTTGATGATGACGAAGCATGGCAACTCATGGACTTGAGCTTGCTTGACTTCAAGAAGTGGTGATCTCGCCTTTAAGAGGAACCTAGAGAATCACACAAAAACAAAAGACAAACTACACAGAAAGATCCCTCAAGATCAGTGGTTAGAGAGATACAATACTTGGGGAAAGTATGTGTGGGAGTGGCAACCCAAAAGGAAGAAATGGCTCACTATTTATAGAGGAAAAACAACTACTGTTCCACGGATCCCACGGATCCCTCCCTTAAGAGATCCGCTAGTGTAATCTCAGGGATCCGTGGGACGCTCCTCTTTTCCCATGGGTTTTTTTGGTTATGAGTCATGGGTCATGGGTTATGGGTTGGTCCATGGGTATTTCATTAGATATAATGTACCTAATAGATGCAATGCATCTAGTCAAATGGGTATGGGTCAATACCATGGGTTATGGATATGCTCCATGGGTTTGTAGTTTTTACCCATTATAATACATACTAGTTATGTATATATTTCCCAATATGTAAACACTAGTTGTTGTACATATGTATTACTAAATCATAAAATCACTTATACTTGTTTAGTGTTTTATGTGAAAACGTAAGTGTGTTAGAAAAACTATTGGCTCAAACCATTCAAGTATTTTATTTGTTTCGTTAAAATGATTTTACGTTTGTTATCGACAAAACATTAGAAGATCGTAAAATATAAATAAACGTTTATACGGCTTATTTGTATTAACAATCTCCCTCTTTTTGTTGATGACAAAACGTAAAATTAGTTTAAGGAAAAACTAAAATTTGTAAAAGTTTGAATTGGAGTTTTTACTCTCTTCTCCCTCTTTTTGTCAAAAACAAAAAGAGCGTCGAAAAGAAACTAACACAATGTTTTAAGAAAAACATGTAAAAAGAAAAAATCTAGAAAGCAAGTGACGGGAAATTTTTTTGTTTTAACTCCCCCTTGACGAGTCCATCCCTTTGTGAGAGCGTCAAGTAAATAAAAACTAATAAGCTAATGCATTGCAATTATGTTTACAAATGGTTTCGTCTTTGTGACGATAACGCTCCCCCTTGATGATTGCAACTTTGCAAAGGGATGTCATGAAGTGTAATCCAAATAAGGATTATATTGCAAATGGTTTTGCAATGTATGGTTTGACACAAAGCTCCACCTAGCTTAGGGTGTCAAAGTCTTCATGTGTATTTTGAAAATCTACAAAATAAAGGTTAGAAAAACAAGTGTATAGTGCATAATTTCCTACAAATAAGACTCAAGTTAGTAGAAAATTGGTCTTCTGTTGCACGGATCCCACGGTTCCCTCCTTTGAGGGATCTATCTAGGCAATTTCCAGGGATCCGTCTGTCTGGTGACAGATTTTCACTAATGGTGATATAACAAACAATGTTAATATCAAAGTGAGATATGTATACAAGCAACAAACATATACTCAAAGTAATATGGCAAATAAGTTATCATTCAATAAAACAAAGAGATAATCAACAAATCTCTAAAATTAAGAGAATGATTTAGCCATGTAATACATATTCTACTAATACTAATGAGTGACCTAAACTTAAGATGCAACCACGTGCTTAAGGATGATCAAACATGAAATGGGATTCCTAAATGTTCTAAGTTAAGTTTGAGACTAGGACATCGCTTTAATCCTTAGGCTCATGGTTGTTTAGGTTTGTTGACCTCATCGAAACGTTCGAGGAGGTGATAAAACATGAAACGTTGCTCTTCACGTATTTCATGTATCAACCTTTCAACATGTTGACAATGATAGCAATCCTTGTCATGGTTTTGAAAGGATGGTGGTAAAAGTTGAGCGACTTGAAGCGGAGGTTTAAGTGAAGCGGGTTGAAGATCCTCAAATGAAGGAGGAATTGGTGGAGGCACATTAAGTGGTGGCTCAACAAGGGTTGATGGTGGAGGTAGGGAAATATCAACTTCCATGTGGTCGGGTGGTTGACTTTGATGTCTCCTCATAATCCAAAATGGACCATTGAGGAAATGGAGAAATTGACATTGGTGCAAGTGTTGATTCAACACCTTGGTTTTGTTGTACAATCTTCTCTAGTGAAGAGTGTGTCAGTAATGGTGGAGGATGAGATGGCCTAGGGGGTAAGTCCTCTAAGTTGTAGGAATGTGGAGATGATTGTGAGGTGGTAAATGATATTGCTCTAGGCACCAATGATGTTGATTGGGTTGAAAAGGGTGTGTTTGGTTTGGTAGGAATAGTAGAGTTTGGTGATGATATTTTTATGGGAACAATTCTCTTGGGGATTGGTTTGATTGGTTGATTTGGTGGGGGAGAAATCCTAGGATTTGTGGTCTTGACCGGAGATGATTCGGTTGAGGAAATTTCGTGTACAACACGAGCAAGTTTCTTGGGTGGATGAGTTAGCACTAGGAGCTTTCCTCATGATGAAATGACTAAAGAAGATGTTTCTAATTGCTGAGAATTATGTTGTGTTTTATGACTAAGGGATTCTAGCAAGATGACTTATAAAGGGAAGAATTTGGCGAGTGCATTCAAGACTTAAGCCACTAAGATTCTTAGGAATGTGATGATTAGCATGCACAAGAGTCAACTTCAGAGTTGTAATGATCTAGGGACTCAATTAAGATGAGGTGGAGTGTTCAAGTTAGCAAGATGGTCTTGAAATGATTGTTTAAGCTAGACTTGACATGAATCTATCACCCGGATCCCACGGTTCCCTCCTTTGAGGGATCCGTCTAGGCTAATCCTAGGGATCCGGCTCTCGTGACTAGGAAAGGGTAAAAATGATGTTTCTAAGGTCTAAAGCCTATACCATCTTGAGTGTTTCAGTCCTTCTAAGTATCTTAAATGAAGGTGTACTTGAATGATCAAGGGCAATGAGTGATATAGCTAATGATTGCCTTTTATGGAAGGAAAATAAGACTTTATGACCACCAATGGGTGTTCAAGGATGACACTAAGAATTTTGATGGTGTCAAGTTATAATAAATAATCCTAGAGATCATATGTAAGCTTGATATGGAGTTTGAAAAATCCTCAAAAATTAAAAGAATTGAAAAACTAGTTTTGACCGCTTTGAGACAAGGATGGCTAGAAACAATTTCCTAAAATTGATAAATATGTCCACCTAAGTGTTTTGAGATGTGAAAAGCAATGTGTGAGTATTGAAGCGGAAATATGGTGAGTTTTGATGAGTTGATAAATCAAAAGTACTTTGAATTAGATCCTAGGTAAGCTATGGGTGAGTTTGAAGCTTTCTCATGTTTGAAGAAGAATTAGTTGGGTTCTAAGGTGTTATGTTTAGCTAGTGTGAAGTGATCTAGCGAGCTGTTTTGATGTATGGGAATCAGTATTGCTGATCTGTTGTCATGGATCCTACGGTTCCCTCAAGGGAGGGATCCGTCTAGGCTAATCCTAGGTATCCGGCATCTGCAGATCAGAACCATCACAGAAGGTAATGCAATATTTGCCCCAGCCTATATGCACTAGTAACCATTAAATTTAATCGGCAAAAAAAACATGTTATCACATAAAACATATCATAGATAATAGTGGTAATGAAAATATCCAAGATAACCCAAACAAGCGTGCTAAAACATAATCATTCATACACACATCAAATGTCTAAAAACAAGCATAGTCCTATAGTCTCTTTCGTCAATCCTTTCTTTTCCTCTTTCCCGACTTCATGACGCAGTGAGCTAGGTTTTGAATCATACCCCTTAATTGTTTGAATTCTGCGGTCTCGTTTGGAAGAGTTGGAAGTTGTTGATAGTAGTCAAAGGGTTCCAATTCGATGTTAGCTACGGGGTCGACATTAGCTTCTTCTTCTTCTTTTTCTTCTTCTTCGTTCGAGGAGTCCGAGAGAGCTTTAGGTTTTCTTCCATTGACCATGAACCATTTATGGGGTTGTTTGGTAAGAGGTACCATAACGTGATCGGAAAGGAAATGATCATCGTTGATAGGAGATGGTTGCAATGCACTAACATACTTACAAAGTCGTGTTAGGAGCATACCATATGGAAGTACCATGTTGGAAACTTTGAATACCCGGCCATTCTCTTCACCATGTAATAGGCGAGATTGAATGGCTTTTAGTGAATAAGGCAATAAATCATTTGTACGAGACAAGCATTTGGATGATCCTTGTTACCAACTAAGCTAATGACGTTTTCCTAAGAATTTCTTCCCATTTTCTAAAATGGGGTGCATTTCAAGAGTTCCATTTGAAAGGGATCACGGTGAATGAGCTTTTGTTTCGGTTGAGACGGATTGGTCGGCTCTAATTTTGAAAATGGTGTCTCGAACTGTTTCGGGTTCATCAAGAGGAGTATGGTATATTGGTTTGAGATCAAGAGCAAAAGATTGAGAGGATATTGCCCAATCTTGAGAGTACATACAAATTCCTTCACAAGGAATGTGAAGGATTTGAGCGAATGTGTTGATAGGTAGAGTGAAGCTTCGTTTATTGATGATGAAAGTGATAGAAATGCTATCATCGGTGTTCCGAATGATCCTAATGCTTTTGTAGAATTCAAAGATGAAAACTGGACGAATTTGTTCATCAATGTCAAGAAGACAATCAAAGTTGATTGCCGAGACGACTTGACGAATGTCGGTATCTTCAAGGAAACATTCCTTGACTACACGACCTTCGTGGATAAGTCATTTTTCAAGTCTTTTGAATACTTTGCGGTCGGTTTTTGACCTACGATCTGCCTTCGTCCTAACCTATCTTAGTTCCCCAGCAGCGGGCCAAAAAGCTGATGTGCTATTTCATCATGCTTTTAATATTTATAAAACTTAGATAACTTAGGATCAACACATACTAACGGGCAGAGAACCCGATTAGATGTAGCAAAGCCTTAGGTAAATCCGAGTATCGTTCCAAGAGAGCTGTGACCTTGAAAGAGCTATATGATTAGAAATGATATTGATAATATATTGGTGTGATATAATTATGATAATTCATCGATATGCTATTATTCCATACAGATACCAGAATTTTAGGATAAAGAGATAGATAAATAAAGCTTAACGAAGAACACAAATATGAATTGATTCTCGATATAAAGGTTCAATATAGTGGTTATTTATCACCAGACTCCTTTGGTCAATTCGTCATGGCCTATGGTTCTTAGATTCCTCACCAAGATGAACAGGTCACCCGGGATCATTCGGCAACCTAATAGCAGTCATTAAGGTCCAAATCTACTAGATCTAGTATGTGGAAACCCACCGTTAGGAACTTAGATTTCCCAACCTCTTAAATACCTCCACTGATAGGTGATCATTTGGTCGGTTCAGACATGAAGAGTGGTTGTACTATGGCCAATTCCTTCCATACTTCACAATCTATTAGACTGAGGTCAGTTGGTCATATCTCCCAGCCCTTTAGATACTAACAAGCTTATAATATTACCAAGACTAGCGATCTATGATAAGACTAGTAAATGTCTATAAAGAATTAAAGAGAAGATCAATAACACAAATGCAAACTTCAATTAATAACATGAATTCATAGTATAAGTCCTATAAAAATATAAAAGGAATTCAAACTCGAATACAACGGAAATCGTAGACGAGAACTTCATTATTCTATACTCCTAAGCCATGCTTCTTCTTCTGTGTTTGATCTCCTCAAACCCTAGAAGGTTTGGGAAAGGAGAGATGATTAAAATTGATGAAATCTTTAACTATTTATAGGCTCTGATACTAGTTACGGCGTAACATTTATTAAGTAGTGACGCCGTAACTCTTCAAATCTTGTGCTTATCCATGGTGGCAGAATCGAGGTGGGGTTCGCCGTAGTCTTTGTAAATCATATGCTTTTTTGATTACTGGTAACTTGAGCTAATGGTTACGCCGTATCTTTGTAAATTTGATGTTTATCCGTTGTTACGGCGTAACCTGAGCTGAGGGTTACGTCGTATGTCTTGTCAAGTAAGCTGCATAATGTTCAGTAGTCATGTTACGGCGTAATTATATCCTTTGTTACGCCGTAATCTTCATAATTATCACGCCGTAACTTCATCACTTTGGTTACGCCGTAGTTGAGAGAAAACTCATCCTTTGGGCTGGGAAATGTCCATTCACTGCTTCCTTGCATAAAATAGGTCCTGAAATGAAATAATAAGGAATAACGATGTTTTCACTAGCGTTTTACTCATAATGTGATGATAAAGGGGGAAATTAACGCTTAGAATATCAGGACTATTTGATGTTATCAAAAAAACCGTTGAACTTTGTACAATCACGGTTCAACGTTTCCCACTTGCTTGTTAACATATCCTTGTTGCTTCATTGAAAATTAAGTCTATTGAACTCATTTCTGACCCGTATCCGCTATGTATCTTTGGGTTGTGCACGCCCGACTATCGGATTCTCCGTAACAGCTACATAACACCGGGCAAGTAATTCTTCCTTTGTTGGTTGCCAACGCCCAGCAACGCAGTCTTCGTCATTGTCATCATCATCATCGATTGGTTCGGGGTCTTTGGATTTTTTGGACTTTCGTTTAACACGACCTTTGGATTTTTTTGGAGGAGACGTGGGTGTTTCAGGAATATCATGTGTTTCAGTTTGTGAATGTTGTGAGTGTTGTGAGAATTGTTGATTTTGAAAGTTGGTGTTTAATGTGTTTTGTTGATTTTGTTGCCAAAAAAAATATTTTTGATGTTGTAGGAAAAGATATTGGCTCGACAAGCCTAGTGGGTTGGGAAAAGAGACGTTGGGGTTTGAAGATGAACCCGCGTTCGGGTTTGAAGATGAACCAGGGTTTGAGGTATTCCACCCACCACCGAGAAGATTCATGAATGTATCATCGTTGTTGCCTCCCGATGTTTTTTTTAGTAAATGGAAGTATAAGATTGAGAGGATTGAGTAGTGGAAGTGTGAAAAAAAAAATGTTGTTTTAGTTGGGTATTTATAGTAGTAAAAAAATGTTTTTGATTTTTTTTTTAATTTATAAAACTACGTAGTAAATGTGAACCCCAACGGCTAGTAGCCGTTAACGGGGGGGGAGGAGTAAACCGATTTTATTTTTTTATTTTTTTTCGACTTTAACGCACGTTATAGCGTTAACGTGGGGTGCTTAACGCCGGACTTGGTGTGGGTAACATGGGTTAACGGGGGTAGCGATGGGTTTAACGAGGGGGTTATTGTTGCAAGTGCTCTTAATAACTCACATGTTTTATTCTAAAAGAAAAATAACTTCTTTCTTAGTGTCATCATAATTAGGCAATATTTGTTTAGCTAATGTTTTATAATGAAAAACGATTGTTGCGAATCTAACTAATCATTGGTTGATTTAGAAAACGAATCTAATTATTTGATGAATGATGCCCGATTTGAAAAAAATGATTGGTATTAAAAATGAGAATTTGGAGAGAATCAAGTGTATTCCAGAGAAAATACATACTAAGGTCAATCAATACTCAAACACATAATCTGATTGATTTGACGTTAGGAATATGTAGGTCTAAATATCACTTCTCTTTATAATATTCTTGCCATAAAAAAGGGTAACAACTCAATAGTTATTGGCAAGTTGTTCGATTGTGATTTCTTTGAAAAGACATTTTTTGAAGAAAAAAACTCTCCCTTTGAACTCTTAAGGCTGAGATTCATTTAATTGCAAATGTTTTGAGAGAAACAATCAAATTTAAAAATAAGGCCTTTTTACGAGAGTGTGCCACAACAGTGGTATTCTCCTCGTCTTCTTCTTCGTGAGGACCTCAACAGGGAATACTAAACGGCGAAAGATCCGTTAAATTACGGCAAAAATATAAAAGAAAGATTGCAACACAAAAGCTAGTAACCCTTCCAAAAACTTCGCTAGAATGCATCTTATGTTGCAAGATTTTAAAGCTCTAAGCGAGTACAATTTCTTACTATTAAAAAATCTGAAAAAAATGCAACGTGAAGCTTATTGGTGAATACATGTTTGAGAAAATATTCTCAATTGTTTATGCCTTAAAATATGCTTCTATAGCATCATTATCAAGAATGTGAATTTTAAAAGTTTCATGAATCAATATATGTTCTTTTAATTAAAGAAACAATCAGTTTTTGATAAGAAATATGAACCACGTTCCACTATTAGTCTATTCCTTAATATGAATGTGATAATGATGATCAATATGTATCCTTAGCACAAACATAGTCAATTAAATGACCATCGTGTTGATAAAAAAAATAATAAAAAAAATAAAAAATGTTAGGAACCTCAAGTTGCAAGATAGAATATGATCAACATCGAGATATCTATTCCTCCAAGTGAATGTGATGAATAAATCAACGTATAGATCTTCATTCCCTCGAGCGAATGTGATGAATTGATTAACGTATAGATCTCATTCCCCCAAGTGAATGTGATGAAATGATCAACATAACATTTCCATTCCCTTAAGTGAATGTGATAATAAACGCTTATAGATCATTTAACAAATAGATATCATCGAAATAATATGAAAAATGACCAATCACTACAAGTGGTTAAATAAGAACGAAGCAAATAAAAATGCCATATATGAAAATGAAATTACAAGTGTGTCAATTACATTACAAACAATCTTCGTAGATGTTAGAATCTATGCTAATATATTTTGAAATATACATGAATACTCCGTAAAAGAAAATATGAAATTGTCGTGAGGAACAACGTTTAATACTAAGAATGCATTATATTCTTTTGCATCTTCCTCGACATGCATTATACACAAATTATGGAAAATAATCACTAGCCATAACATAAGTTTATGAGCCACAATTATAATATTTTCGGCATGATCGGTTATATCATTCCGAGTCATTAATGATGTGAAAGTTATAAATGTTTAAGATTCCTCAATCTAAGGTTGTTTTTTCTCAAAGGAAGTTATCATTCACCCACAAATTAGATTGTGGGCTCAATCCCTCAATCATCCGGAAAGAAAACAAGTGGATATATAGGGGTGGGAACGAGTCGAGCCGAGCCTACCAGAGCTCGAGCTCAGCTCGTTAATATTTTAGAAAGCTTGATCTCAGCTCGGTTCGAGCTTTAAAATTTGAGCTCGAGATCGGCTCGTGGTATAATATATAAAGCTCGAGTTCGGCTCGTTTATGATGTGTTCGAGCTCGTTAATGTAGAGCTCATTTGTTTGTTTTAAGCTCGTTAAAGAACTCATTATTATACGTATAAATCTAACTAATTTCACCAAATCAATCAACTATATTTAACAAAAGTGCAAGTCCAAAACAAACATTTATCTGCAAGACACCAATCAAATTTGATTGGAAAAACTTTTATATGGGTGAAAATTACTGTGAAGGCCCTGCAGAGGCCTCTGTGTCCTGCAGAGGTCCTCTTTTTTTGCTATATCAAAAAAGGCCAGGCATTTCGCTACCTACTGGTGGAGAAATGCTTAAAGGACACGTGTCGCCATCTAAATAAATTAACGTGCGTAATTAAAAAAAAAAAAAAAAAAAAAGCATTTCGCCACTTACCTTGCGAATCGACATCGAGGACGTAGCGTGGGGCCATGGTCGACATGAAGAAAGAGAAACCAGCATTTCACATAATATTAGTGGTGAAAATTATCGAAGGCCCGCAGAGGCCTTTGTGTCTCCGCAGAGGTCCTCTTTTTGCTATATCAAAGGCTGCATTTCGCTACCCATCGTGGAGAAATGCTTAAAGGACACGTGTCGCCATCTAAATAAATTAACGTATGTAATTAAAAAAAAAAAAAAAAAAAAGCATTCGCCACTTACCTTCTACGAATTTGACATCGAGGATGTAATGGGGCACAAGTCGACATGAAGAAAGAGAAACTAGCATTTCACATAATATTAGTGGCGAAATCCGACAATGGTCAGAACGTGGGCCCCAAAATAATTTTCGAATGATATTTTCTTTCACTCCAATGTCAAACTTTGACCTAGTCAATTCACTTTCTTGTGATATACTACTAAATGATATTGTGTTATGTTTTGGTGATTTGATTTTTATTATGAAGGCAAAGAGTTTAATATGATACTATGATGGAGTTGAGTAGGGTGTCATTCGGGTGACTGACCGAACCCGACCCAAGTCAATTCGGTCGGGTCAATTGGTATTTTGCTACTAATATTTTGCCATAATTTTTGACATAATTTTTTTTGTACACGATGATACCAATATTTTGATACAAAAATATTTAGTTATAAAAATGTAATTTAATTTTTGTTATAAAAATGTAATGAATTTATTTTTGTGTTTATGATGGTGTATAAAGTTAGAGATGTCACAGAAAAACAAAATGTATCAGATATTGTCATTATAAAAACGCCGTGTTATTATTGCCTCATATACTTGTTCTATTCAATACAAACACATGCTCAAATAATGCTCAAATAATGTCTATTCAATACAAACATCACTTGTGAAATTCAAATATATAGATGCATCGGACATCATTTGGATAAGTGAGAATGAAAAGCATGATGCACAGAAAAATCAAAACATACTACTAGTTGTTAACTAGTCACATACAGCTTCTACCTTATTAAAAACCAAACCGATTAAACCAACTATTTGAATCCTGCATTTGTTGATCATCTAGATGTTGAGAGTTGTGTTGTTGGGAGGTGTATTGTTGATACACTTTAGACTGGTATTGAAGATCATTTTCAAGTGGTTGCGTTTGGTTTTGCTGAGATAGGTTGAAATCTTGTTGTGTGTTTTGTTGATCATATGTTTGTGATGTGTGTGTGTTTTCAGCATATTGTTGAGATGGGTATGGGTTGTGGTGGTAAGTTTGTGAAGCGTATTGGTTTGTGTGGTATGTGTTGTCACCATATGGTTGCCAAAATGGTTGATTAGTGTATGTGTTTTGGCCAAATGGTTCCCATGAGAATTGATTGTTTCCCATAAAAGTTTGATCGAACGGGTGATGTTGTTCATAAAAAGGTGCAGTGTCCTGTTGCTCATTAGTTGGAAATTCCCCTTGCTTTTGTTTACCCTTGCGGGTAGGTGGATCTGGGACAAATGATTTTTTGCAATTCTGACGGTTATGCCCCGCTTGTTTGCACCTGCTACAGTGTATAGTTCTTGGCTCTTCTCCTTGAGATAGTATACGGTCTGTGTTTTTCGGACGACCTGGCTGAGGGTTGTCCATTGTTGGAGGAGTAAGAGGATGTATATGGCTTGGATACTCCCATTCGTTAAAATTTCCAACAAATTGAATTGACTCTGCATAGGTTGCTTGATATTTTCCTTTTGAACCACCATGTACATATTGCACACAACTGTTAGGTTCAAAACCTTGTAAAGAATAACGTGACCACAAGGTATCCCGGAATTTGCCATTTCCGACATTCACATTCACCGGTCATAAAGTTCACCTCACGGTTCTATTGGCCATCATAAACTTGATATCGAAATTGAGTAATTCCGTGTACAACCCAACTGTCGCTTTTCATTCTTCTTTTCTCCACCTTATGCGCTGCCCAATCTGTGATCTCGTACTTCATTTTTGCTACACGAAAAATGTAAAATTAAATTAATTAACCTATCTAATATATTTTTCAAAATGATTATCGAGTACGTTATGTTTTAAACAATAAATACCGCAGCTTCCGACGCTTAAAATACCACTTTTGAACCATACTTGCACGTGTCGGTCAACACCTTATCGGTAGCTTTTGTACAATACAAGACATGCATTAATGCACTGACATCGTTAGATGTACAATAATTGTAACGCTCTACGTGGGCAATGTTCTCGAGACCAGTGCTCAGGATCACCTCCATTAGCTTCGGTGTGCTTCGTGTTGTACAACCAGAGTATGTTCATTTGTCGTTGCCACTCATCGAGTATACGCTTTGCATATGCCCCAAGATAGACCTTTAACTTTTTGTTTTTCAAGGAAAGGTTCATCATTAGATGTCGACAACAAATACCATGAAATGCCGACGGAAATTCATTCCTTCATCGCCGGCTATTGCGGGATGCCTATCGATATGATAATCATATTGGGGTTATCGCCGATGCACTCTCTAAGTATCGACATCCACCATGACCAACAATCACTAGTCTCCCTCCGCATATTCCGTAAGCAATAGGCACAATTTGGTTGTTTCCGTCCATCCCAACGGCTTGCAAATTTGTACCTTTGTAAGTACCCTTTAATGCGCGCGTCCACTATAAGTAGTGGGCGAAGATGGTTCACAAACGTAAGAATCACAGATAAACAATTTTAAAATTATAATAGCAAACCTGTTTTGCATGCACTTATAAAAAATTTGAACAAGACTTACCGATGCACCAATGGCAATGAATAAAATTTGAAAACCCTTGATTGCTTTTCTTGATACGTGTGACCGCCCTCGGGTTTTTTTTTCTAAGTTGTGACAGTAATACGGTAGCATTTCAAACGATTCTAATGGTGAACCTCTTAACAATTGTAACCCATAATCCTTCCCTCTCCATGCTTGTTGGTAAGATATAGATGTTTTATATTGTGCCATGATATCTTTTTGTATATCTCTCCCTTTCAAATCACGGCTACCATCTTCTAATTTATCTTTCATAATGTGAGCAATTACTTTTTTGTTTGCATTTCGATGGTTAGGATATGTTTGGGTTCTGGGACACGTGTGAATATCATTCATGCTTGTGATTTGAAAACATCCGAGTTTGGCCAACGTCCGGCATTAATATACCATGCACATTGTGCATAATGGAAGCATTTTATGTTGTGTTATAGGTTAGTTTTTTTCAAACAAATTCATAACCATCTTGTAAAGCTTTCAACCTGTATGCCAAGTCTAATTCCGCCTAGTTAAAAAACCTTATTGATTTTATTTCGCTTTTGTTGTTATAATCCTTTGTAGGCATAGGTTTTGGCGTAAAGTGGTGGTTCAGAACTTCAGGATATGTTCAAAAAATTCGCCATTTATGGTTACCGGGGTGTTTGGTTTTATTTAATTCATCAAAACAATCATTTTCATCATCTTCGTTATCCGAAAGAAAAGCAAATGATGACCCTGGTTTTGTAAAATTTGCCTCATCTTTATAACCTGAGCCATCATATTCCTGTTCGTCAACTGAATGAAAAGCAAATGATGACCCGGTTTTGTGAAATTTGCCTCATCTTTATAACCTGAGTCATCATCTTCCTGTTCGTTATCAGAACTGAAAGCACATGATGACCCCGGTTTTGTGAAATTTGCCTCATCTTTATAACCTGAGTCATCATCTTCCTGTTCGTTATCAGAACTGAAAGCACATGATGACCCCGGTTTTGTGAAATTTGCCTCATCTTTATAGTTATAGTTTTGTTTTGAAAATCATTTGATGGGCGATGTTTTCTTCTACCATTGTAGGGAAAATTTATAAAACTCGCACTTGCCGAGTTGAACCAAGAGTTGTTGTTTCTTCCATTGTTTTAGATTGCGAAACATACAACCGCACAAGTTCAACAGAGACTCTAAAGCACATTGAACAAAAAGTTTACCTCGTTGTCATCTCAGAACATCGAGTCGAAAGTCACCAAGGGACTTTCACATTTAAATTTACTCGCATTTTGCTTCAATTTAAACTTATTCACCACTGCATCAACTAACCTCGAATATGTTATATCATGATCCATAATCACACCGCGCTTTATTTCACCGTAATGTAACATACATTTGAATTTATGTAAATTCAAGGCCATTTTCTTTTGTAAGTATTGTGAAGATGTGTATACATTCAATTTCGTGGATGTGTTATTTATAGCGTAATGTTACCACGTCTGCTTGCAAATAGTGAATAACATGTGTCATAGTTCGTATAATATTATGTGAAAAATTGTTTTCCTTACAAGTCAAACTAATGTCATATTTCTTGCATACCACCACATCTTTGTCTCGTAAGGGCCCCGAGTAGTCACTATCATGTCATATTTCGTGTGTACAATTATGTGATCAAAAAAGATTATTTACTAGTCACATCTGTGTCTCTATAAAGTTTTCTGACAAGTCAGATTCTTGTCATATTTCGTGTATAATATTATGTGATAAAAAAGCTTGTATACCACCACATCTTTGTCTCGTAAGGGCCCCGAGTAGTCTCCATCATGTCATATTTCGTGTATACAATTATGTGATCAAAAGAAAGTTTATTTACTAGTCACATCTGTGTCTCTATAAAGTTTTCTGACAAGTCAGATTCTTGTCATATTTCGTGTATAATATTATGTGATAAAAAAGCTTGTATACCACCACATCTTTGTCTCTCGTAAAGGCACCGAGTAGTCTCCATCATGTCATATTTCGTGTATACAATTATGTGATCAAAAGAAAGTTTATTTACTAGTCACATCCGTGTCTCTATAAAGTTTTTCGACAAGTCGATTCTTGTCATATTTCGTGTATAATATTATGTGATAAAAAAGCTTGTATACCACCACATCTTTGTCTCCGTAAGGCACCGAGTAGTCTCCATCATGTCATATTTCGTGTATACAATTATGTGATCAAAAGAAACTTTATTTACTAGTCACATCTGTGTCTCTATAAAGTTTTCTGACAAGTCAGATTCTTGTCATATTTCGTGAATAATATTATGTGATAAAAAAAAAGCTTGTATACCAGTCACATCTTTGTCTCTGTAAGGGCACTGAGTAGTCTCCATCATGTCATATTTGGTGTATACAATTATGTGATCAAAAAAAAGTTTCCCTAAACCCTAAACCTTAAACCCTAAACCATAAACCCTAAACCATAAACCCTAAACCCTAAACCATAAACCCTAAACCCTAAACCATAAACCATAAACCCTAAACCCTAAACCATAAACCCTAAACCCTAAACCCTAAACCCTAAACCTTAAACCCTAAACCTTAAACCCTAAACCATAAACCCTAAACCCTAAACCCTAAACAATAAACCCTAAACCATAAACCCTAAACCATAAACCCTAAACCTTAAACCCTAAACCCTAAACCCTCAACAATAAAACCTAAACCCTAATCCTAAACCATAAACCCTAAACCCTAAACCCTAAACCCTAAACCCTAAACCCTAAACCCTAAACCCTAAACCCTAACTGTGGGGGTTGAAGGAGATTCTGGCTCATTCTTCATTAGGCCCAACAAAGAATCAATAATTCTTCTAACATTGTCAGTCAAGAAACTTTTAGGATTTAATGTTTAATGGTATAATTTTTTTCATCTATCGTACTTTATATTTTTATTTCGATGTAGTATTTCACTTTGGTAGTGTAATGAATAAAAGTTCGTATTATATGTAGAACTCTAGCATTTTATATGAATGAAAGAAGGAACAACTGAATTTCATTCAATACAACGACAAAGTAGCATAACGTGACATTGCAAGCTGAACATAACCAGACTTAGCCACTAGTCAAATAACTTTTTTGAACATGAAGGTTTATCTTGTTTTTTCTTCTTGAAACCCTCGTTTTTGCATTCCTTGGGCACAACAAGTGGGGATAACTCCACCCGTGATACGTACACATGTAGTTGGTTTTGCTGAAGTTGAGTATACTTTCGTATACGTTCGGGGTCTTCCATTGCATCAACTAATAGTTCGAGTCCTGAATCAAGACTACAGTTTGGTTTCTTTAAATAAAAAAAGGTTGGGGAGTTTTCATCATAACCTAAACAATTGGTTAAGATTATTTTCAACTGATTGACCGAAAAAGTTTCGTAATCAACTGGATCTACACAAGCAACTATACCACCTACAAAATTTCTTCCGTGTGGTGAAGTGAAACTTCCATAATGGTGTAGTCGGACTTTGAATGTCATCTCTTGAACTATAGAAGGATTTAACAAAAGATAAAAGATGTAATTTTTGAATACAACAACGTGGTTTATATAATGTGACCCACTAACGATCTAATGTTTGTATACCAAGAACATCTTTGTCTCTATAAGGGAGTTGAGTAGTCTCTATTCATGTCATATTTCGTGTATATTATTATGTGAAAAAAGCTTATTTACTAGTCACATATGTGTCTCTATAAAGTCTCTGACACGTCATATTCATGTCATATTTCGTGTATAATATTATGTGATAAAAAAAAAATTTAGTTACTAGTCACATCTTACTCTGTATAAAGTTTCTGACATGCCATATTCATTCTCTATAAAGTCTCTGACACGTCATATTCATGTCATATTTCGTGTATAATATTATGTGATAAAAAAAAGTTTAGTTACTAGTCACATCTTACTCAGATAAAGTTTCGACATGCCATATTCATGTCTCTATAAAGTCTCGACACGCCATATTTATGTCATATTTCGTATAATATTATGTGATAAAAAAGTTTAGTTACTAGTCACATCTTACTCAGATAAAGTTTCGACATGCCATATTCATGTCAGATTTCGTGTGTAATATGATGTGTATGTGTAAATTTTAACCCAAAATATGACACAGAAATGACAAGTGTATGACACGGTTTTATCCCTATTTAAGGCTTACTTTGTCATTCAAAATCATTCACTAATTTATCCATTGTCATCAAAATAAAATGTCGGACAACATACCCTTCGACCGCAAGTTGATATCATGAATAGACTTCCGCTAAGTCATTACTACAATTTCGCATCGTGTCAAAGAGATGGAGGTCTTCAATAGACTTTTCCAACTTCATCCGTAGCTACGGCTTTAATGATACGATATGTGTTGTTTTAATTTAACATATATGCAAGGTAATGTAGGTTTTATGTTTTCGTTAATGGAAGTTTAGCTTTCACGCACCTAGATACAACTCTTCATCTTCCAACTCTTAAGCCAATTGCTACTTCTGAAGGTGTCTGGTGCTTTCCTTATGGTTCAAACATGATGGTCGTTATTTGGAACCCATCAATAAAACGAGCTATAGGGGTATTAGTCCCTAGCTTCTTGAATCAACCAGATTCACCAAAAATGGTCATCGGTTTTGGTGTACGTCCTGACAATTTAGACCTAACAATTTTAAAAATTAATTACCCGTTATACGGTGAAGGGCCATGGTACGTGTCAGTGTATACCTTGAGTTCGAGACGCTGGAACCATATTGAAAATGACCTTTTGCCTCGAGAAGGGATTAGACTAAAAAGGTCTGGCCAAGCAGTAGTGGGTGGTAAAATTTACTGGCTTGGTTATGAAAAATTTCTTTTCAATGATGGTATTTTGTACAAACGCTATATGGTAGTTTCATTTGATTTGGTTAGTCACCAATTTACCGACGTAGGCATACAAGAAGAGATAAGACGCATGGTTGGGCCTCCATTCCATATATCCCAGCTACGGAACTCTATTGTAATTTCAGGAAGTTTCCTAGCAGATGGGTACAAAGTTTTGTGTGCATGGGTGTTAGAAATTAATGGTGCTATCGTATCATCGTGTACATTGCTATTCACTCTTCCATACCCAATTGAGAATGTGGTAAAATTAGTTGGGTTTACTAAGGATGATGATCCAATTATTGACGCTAAGATCGACCAAGAGATAGCTCACTCGCTACAAGTGTACGAGCGAGCTTCAATTGTGGCAAGACATGGGTATTGAAGCGAATGGTGGTTCATTTTCATTGGCCCATATAAAGAATCCCTAATTCTTCTTAATGAACCAAATCATACCATTGTGGTTTAGTTTTAGTATTTTTATCTTGAGCGATCTCGTTGTATTATGAATGTTTAATTTTTCCACCATCAATGAAGTGTTTGTTTTCCAAAATCGTGCTTGTAGTGAAGAAATAAATATTATTAAGAAAAACATATTATTAAGACAATCTTAAATCATACACGACACATATTGAGTGATTATGACTATGAATACCAATGATTCTTTCATATGTATTTATGGCGCTCATCCGCTTTACCATCCTCATTCGAAAGTGTTGTTGTTCGCCCATTCAACCATTTGATCACAAGTGTAATCCGCTTGAGTTATGTTCTTGTTTCGTCTTCATTGTCACTTGTGTATTCGTTATCACATGCTCCATCATTTCGCCAAAGTAGCATTTGGCAATATATATTTTCAATATTAAAATCGACACCGCCATGGTCAATGTAGATTTCCAAGTTGCCTAATGACTGCGAAATATCAAACATCACATGCATATCATAGTTGTTTCTTAGTTTTGATTGCTTGAAATGCCGGTGTGGTACTTCATAAAAAGAGCATGAATATTCATGTCAACGATGTTAAACAAATATTGCTTGAGCTCTTCTAGCTTCATTCTTGGAATGTTGATGTTCATCTTCCAACCATTTACATACGTTGGTTTTCCGCCATAGCAAACCAATCGACCCTTGTTGTGAACAGGAAAATTGAAAATGGTTTGTGTATATGGTGCGAGAGGTATAGTTTTTATTATACCAACGTTTAAAGCGTATACGCCTTCCGCTTGTTTTTCTCTCGAACCATTTCATGTATATAACGGACACTCTCTTGACTCTTTAGTTTTGTTTCTTCCGAATACACCGCAAATGATTCTTCCATAGAACCATCATTTGGAATCAAATTTGTGCTTAAATCATGTGGATGCTCACAAACAAAATTTGGAGTCATCCAAAGAACTTTTGCGATGTCGTATATAACATCAATGTCATAATCATTTTCAATTGCTTTCATCCCCATTAAAGTTTGGTTTTGTGGCAATGCGTAATATAGAAAGTTGACCTTTGTTGGTAATTTTCTCTCTAGATACTTAACCATATCTCGAAAACCAAATTCGGAACATTGATATTCATGTTTGAACCATCTTGGTATGTTATTGGGTTATGTAAAGTTTCCGTTGTAGTTGATAGTGAATTGTAATGTAGTATTGTTAGATGTTGACATTTGATGAGTTAAAGAAGGAAGAATGTGCATATTTATATAAATATTGAATGTTGTCATACAATTATTGAATGTTGTCTATTTTCGTAAACATGTATGTGATTTATAGAAAGTCATAGACTTGTCAAATACATGTCCCTTGTTGCTTCTCGACAAAGTAAAAGTTGTCATACAATTATTGAATGTTGTCATATTTCGTGTAAACATGTATGTGATTTATAGAAAGTCATAGACTTGTCGATACATGTCCTTGTTGCTTCTCGACAGCCTAAAAGTTGTCATACAATTATTGAATGTTGTCATATTTCGTAAACATGTATGTGAGTTATAGACAATTTTGAATGTCCTGTAATATTACTAACATGTGTAAAAGTTCAGATAATTATTAAAACATGACAAAAGGTTGTCATATTTCGTAAAACACTATGTGATATAGACCCTATATATACAACATCGAAAAGAATTTTAACAAACATACAAATGTCGGCTAATTTCCGTAAATTCAAATGTAAATTACATTTCAATGGCAAGGAAAGTGGTGTCATTATGTACAAGTGACATCACTTACTCATTAATGGTTGAAATGTTGGTGAACAAATTGAGTTGGATGCTAGTACGCAACTCGATTGTCGTTAGGCTAAGCCCATCGATACAACGACGGAGATTAAAACAACAACGACGTTATTTTATTTGTTACGTGTGCTTGTGCTTCACCGATGGTATAATACATTTGTACATTGATCGCCCTGTGGAAAATGCAAGTACAATAGCACACAAGGATAATACCCGTCCAATGGGTATTCTTCAAATGGCCAAGTTCGCAAAATACGGACATTGGGAAGGAGGCCCTCGTCTGTAATGCCAACCCAAGAGTATGTCGGGGAGAATAGAGGAGGATGCATCCGAAGATGATCATTTTACGCGTGGCCCATGGCTAAGCCGCTGGCTATCTAGATGCTTTTGGGATCGGGGTAGATGCTTGTTTAGGCGATATGAAAACCTTTTGTAAAAAGGGAAGCTTGAAGCGGTTTTAGCCGTCATCAAGTCTTGTACACCAAATGTGCTTGGTGACCTAATCGTGACGCTCAAAGATCCATCGTGAACAATGTCCGGTTCAATTCATCACAAAGTACTAGAAGAGGATAAAGGTACGTCAAGTCTATCGATTGTCGGTCTTGCTTTTGATACTAAAGAACGTCTCTGTTCACACCAAAACCACATAACCATTACCTTAACATCACTTTGAAAACATTGTTGAGGTTTACCACAAGGATACCGTTTATCGATGATGTTTAAATTGGAGTTTCGCTTTTAAGTTGTATCATGTTTATCTTGTATTTCTTTATGTTTTAATTAACCCATCCGCTAGACTTTCGCTTTTTATTTGTATCATCTTTATCTTGTATTTTTATGAATTTATTTAACCCATCTCGCTTTTCATTTAACTCATCTACAAAACTTTAGTTATCGACTTGTCAAATATCTTGTGATATGTAACATACACAAACTTTCATTAGATAAAATATATATACAAACGGTTGAAACTACATATACAAATGGTCAACTAATAATATCTACATCCGCTAGTATTCGTCAACCATAGATGAAAATACATATACAAACGGTCAACTAATCATATCCACACTCTCTAGTATTCTCACAACGGGTATTAGAAAAATGATGGGCCATAATAAATCTAAAGTCCTTAAAATACTGTTCAGGGTTAGTAATAACCGGTGGTGGGATCCTACCTGTACAAAATCGATGCATAAGCCAACATACAACTACTCCACAATCCCTACCATTTGACTGCTGCGGAGCAGGAAACCATTTTGAATCATTATAAGAGAATGAGAAGTTAAAATGTGGCCACCGGTAACGCCAAAATATCCTTGAGTCAGAACTTTCATTTAAGACTTTAGTCCATCCATCAAGATGTTCTCGCACTTACCCGACCTACTCTTATTATCCATGGAGTCGAAAATGTAAATATGCGGTCGGAAGATCTACGACACCTAGAACCCGGTGGTTGCCTTTGGCATGGAACAGCATATACACCTACAAAGATAAAACCATTAGCTTACATACATTTAAATAGCTTATTAAAATACTAAACGATTAAAATCATTAAACAAAATACTTACCACTTGTACCTCATCCCGTGATGGGTACGGACGTGTCCTCCCACTTATCGTTCCTCGTAATGCACTATCCGTCACAAGTAAGAGAGAAGTGCACGGAGCATACGATGCAAGTGTTGATTTCGCCATCGTCTGTGGAGCACCATTTGGCCTCGACGAATTAGAAGCTCATCCATGCATTCATATGTGATTGGTGCTAAGCAATCAAGTCTAATCACGCAAGCTAACCACTTGTGAATGGCTAACCGTAATGACTTAAACCGCTTAAAACACAAATTCAATTAAGATCGAGGAATATAGGAATTCTCGGTCGTTAAGTCCCACGAGGATGAATTGGTGTAAAACACTTGATCGGATGGTAGAATGATCACTAAGGATAGTGATCGAAGGTTATTGATGGAAAATTACCTAAAGAAAAGATTTGCAAATTAAAGCGACTTAAATGCAAATTAAAAGAAATTAAAAGTTAAAATCTATTAAATAAACGCTATCACTATTTTTACAATGATGTTTTTATGATTTTATAAAACAAAATATCTTAAATAAACTATTTAAACTAAAACATAAACTCAAAATATTTAAAAACGTGGTTTAAAATGAAAACGAGCGTTACGTTTAAAAATTTACCGGGCGCAAGCAAAAACGTAAAATTTATGAAATAAAAGGCCTACGAATGTAAAACTAATTTTTACGTACTATATGATAAAAGAAAATTTTAGAAAAAGATTTATATTTTTAGACTTTTATATTTTTTATTATGAATTAAATAAGATTTTACACTAATTAAATGTTTAAAAATACTAAAACTAATTAGAAAAATCTGAAACTTTTGTAAAAATACTTTATACTAATACAAATTTATAAAAATACAAACACTGAAAAGCTACTAAGAATAAGCTCTAAATAAGCTATTAAGCTCGTATAAGTTTAAAGCGAAAACAAGGATTATGTATTTAATAGTGTAAAAGATAGCGAAAAAGTCCTAGAGGCGGGTTAGTGCGTGTGTGGTGTGGTGAAAGTGGGTGGCGAGTTCAAATCCAAGTGGCCATTTTTTGCAACTTTTTATTTTTGGAATTTTCTTTACAAACTTATTAAGCACATTATAATAAGCACTTTTTAAAACTAAAACTTTTCTAAAATCCAATAATAAGCTCGTAATAGCTTATTAATCTCAACGATTGACAAGAAAATGAAATAAGCTAAAGAGGTTAAGCCAAAATGGCTTTTAAGCTAAAAATAAGCAAAGTGGCGGAAATAAGCTAGACACTTGTAATAAGCTAGAATTAACAACTGATAAAGCAAATGATTAAGAAATAAGCACAAAATAAGCTAAAATAAGCACTTAGATAACTGATGTACACAGGACACTATGCAAATCACTAGGCACCTAGAGGCTTATTTTTAAGCACTTAGATAAGCTACAAACTTAAAACAAAAACTTGAATTAACTAGATGACCAGTTAAGCTATCCAAAAAGCTAAAGTACTCACTGATGGGTCCACTATAGAACTTTTGGTGAGCTTTTAGAAAATTGGAAAATCCACTGAGTGTAACTCAGTGTACTGAGTCAAAATGGAAAAAATAGAAACCACTTGCAGCTTATCAAATAAGCTCTAAATTGAAAAATAAAAGCGGAAACTTGAGATGGCTAGGTGAGCTTCTCAAAAAGCTAAAGCACACAGGATTAAGCTCACTAATGAGTTCTTAATGAGCTTATGAAATGAGTGGTCATAACTGCACAGGACAGTTTGACTTTTTTATAAAATGAACTATGTTGACTTAAGTGAGCTTTAAATTGAATATACTAACTGATTAAGTAGTATTAAGCTAAAATGAGATGAACTTAGGCTATAGTAACAAGCTATAAGCTCTTGTGATGATTTTAGTTTCTAAATCCTAACAGTGAGCTTATGAAGTGAGATTAAAAGAGAGTTTGACTTTTTAACCCAAAAGAGTACTGGTTTTCTTGTTGCAATGAGTTATATAGACCAAGTGTGATATACAACAATCAACTACACTGTCTCAAACACCTTTTAGCTCAGTTAAACAAGCAATACCAAACAGTCCTGTGGAGACTGTTTTGAAAATTTTTCAAAGAAAAAGACATATTAAGACCATCATATATTTTGCAGACCTAATGATATCACTAAATGAGACTCAAGGAACATAGAACAACAATATTAACAACATATAATTAAAAGATTACACTTACTCTATTTTCACTGCTTAAAATAAAATTCTTATTAACTATAAGTTAAAAAGAACAAGCTCTTGTTTAAGGACTTAATTATACTCAACTATGATTGATAAACATGGAAACAAAAGGATATAAGCTAATTAACAACTTAACGTTGAAATGCCAAATTGAGTAAAAAGCTTACAAATGGCTTTGAGTTGGCGAGAACTTAGGCTCAAAGATCACCCTATTGCTTCCCATGAAGCTCTAAACCCAAGGCAATCCAAGATATACCCGCCCAAGCATTCATCGAGTTTCACCATTGATTTTTATTTTTCTTTATTTTCTTCATATTTTGTGAATTTTGGTTTTGGCTACTAAAGCGCTTTTAGAGTATCTAATAGCTTTAATAAGCTATATAGGAGCTTATGTGACCTATTTAGTCCATAATACCACTCTTAACAACATTCATACATTCTTGAAATTTTGAATTAGGAAAATTGCATAACATGAAAAGCGAGATGAAAGTTGAAATTGATTACTTCAAAAGGTTTAAAATACACTGTGATTGCTTAAAAAGGTACTTGGAAACTTTAAATTACACTGGAAATGAAAATTGTACAAAAACGACATAAGCTTAAATTAAAATTACTCTAACTACTTTCTACATTGCTTCTTTCTTGATATATATTGATTTGAAATATCTCTTGTCGACCTCTGAACTTTTCCCACCACATCTTGACCATTGATTTGAGCCAGATCATCAGATTTGCCATTTGGCGAATTTGGCGCCAATTTTTCAAAGAGTTGGTTTTCTGAATTAATGAGCTTTGGTTGATAGTGGAGGTGGAAGGGGGAGGTAATCAAGTGGATATGGTGAGGTGGAAAGGTGAAAACCAGTGGTAAAAACCACTGGTTTTGGCTAAACAGGGGTGGGAGAGAAGCTGCTACAGTGAGCGCGGTTTATTTGATTTTAAAATCTGGGCCGGGTCAAGGGTTGGGTTGGATTTGGGCTTAGTAATAATAAAGGGTCCGTTTGGTTAATGTTAACAACAAGGACCATCCATGTAATTCTCTGAAAGTTGAGGGGCTGATCTTGAACATTTTCCAAAGCTCTCACAAGGACTAAAACTGCCAAGTAAGAATAGTACAAGGACCTATATTGATAATTTCCATTTTTTTTAAATCCAAGGACCAAAATTGTCAAGTTTGAAACTTGAGGGACCAAACATGTAAATTCTCAAAAGTTTTATCATAAGGACCATTTTTGTCATTTATAAATAGAACAAGGTTAAAAGTTGATAATTTTCACTTTTTAATTTAACCAAGGACTATTTTTGACAATTTTCAAAGTTAAAGGACTAAAGTTGTCATTTTGTGATTTTTAAACTTTAAAGGGTTTATTTTGACAACTTTTGAATCTTATGGACCTAAAATGATATTTTACAAGTTTTTGAATTACTGTGGACCTGATTTTGACAACTTTTGAAACTTGGGGACTAAAGCGCCAATTATGCAAACTTGATACATTTTTCACCGATTTTGATGTTTTTGCATTTAAAACATATAAAACACTTGTTTGTGATATTTTTATCATTTGATGTGTTTCTAAGTGTTTTCGGATGTTTTTGGCATTCTAACAATATAAAAATGATGAGTATTTAGACACTCATCAATCCCCACACTAAGATATTGCTAGTCCTAGCAATGATTTGAGAAAAGATAATGGATTTTAATCTCTTTACCAAAAGCCATTACTTACGAGTAGCCAAATGTTTCGATTCAAGTAAGAACCATGGTACACCGATAACCATGTGATTTTGAGCAAACCACCGACTTTCAACGGTTTGATTTTGTCTTTACGAAGCCGCACCTTACGGACTAGCCAACTCTTAGATAAATTATCAATATTATCTTTGGTGAGCCGATTACCAATTATGGATTTTCAAGCGCCTTTACCACAAGCCATAAACTTGCGGGCTAGCCAACTTTTCACTAGTTTAAAGATATGGTGAGTTGAACACCATACAATTTGGGCAAATTGCAAGCCATAAACGGATTTGAGATATCTTTACCAAGAGCCGTTTGCTCTGGATTAGCCAATCCTTATGTGGGTTAGACATGGTGGATGATTACCATTCTTTGAGTAAGTGAAAACACTTACTCCAAAAAAATTTTGGCCAAAAAGCGGGGAATTGGGTGAAATAATTACATGATACATGATGAAATTCGTGAAATTCCCCACACTTAGAAATGAATATTGCCCTCAATATTCAAAGTAAGCAGTTATGCCGAAACATAGAACATAAAAGGAAATACTACGGCCATTATTTTGTTTTGATATATACACATTTTTTTTTTTTTTTTTCGATATATACAACGATGTGGGAAACTCCCCACTAGGGTGGTAGAAAGGGGTAAGAAGAGCGAAACATGGGTGAAAACCCATATTGTGTGTGCTAATGTTTTTGATTCTCGAGTCACTAGCTTGACTCGATCCCGCATTCATTGGTTCATGGGGAATGTTTGTAGATCCGGGACAACCACGGATGGAATGTCCTCTCCAAAGTAATGCTTTAATCGATGACCATTTACTTTAAAATTGGGACCATCGGTGAGATAACTCAATGGTGCCATAAGGATAAACCTTAGTAATGGTAAATGGACCGACCAACGGGACTTAAGCTTTCGAGAAAATCTTCAATCTAGAGTTGAAAAGAAGGACTCGATCACCAACGTTGAAAACGCGGTTCTTGATTTTGAGTCATGAATCTTCTTGTCTTTTGTTTATAAATTAAAGACTTCTGTAAGCTTGATCACGAAGTTCATTTAGTTCATTCATTTGAACTTTTACGTGATCACCTACGTCTCGTATATCAAGTTTGCATGCTTTAAGGCCAGTAAGCCTTGTGCTCTAGTTCAATCGGAAGATGACATGCCTTCCGTACACTAGCTTGTATGGAGTACACCAATTGGTGTTTTGTAATTTAAAAGCCTGAAAGCCAGTCGTCATCCGGTTTATCCGACCGGGATGCACGATTTTCACCTCTTGTCCTTTCAAGGATTCTTTTAATACCACGGTTTGAAACTTCCACCGCCCACTTGTTTGGGGTGGTATGCGATGATAGGCGGTGGGTAACACCATACTTTGCATGACACGATCAAATTGGTCATTACAAAAATGTACCACGATCACCGATTATAGCACGAGAGTTCAAACACGGCAAAGAGAGCTTTCAAAATTTCACAACAACTCGGGCATCATTGGTGGGTAAAGCTTTTGCTTCAACCCATTTGACAAATAGTCAACGACCGCGAGTATGTACTTGTTTCCACGAGACGAAGGAAATGGCCCCATAAAATCAATACCCCATATGTCAAATATCTCACAAACTTGAATGGCATTTTGTGGCATTTCATTTCTTTGAGATATGTTTCCATGACGTTGACAAGCGTCACAAGTTTTGACATAATCGTGGGCATCCTTATAGATTGTGGGCCAATAGAACCGGAATCAAACACCTTTTGGCGGTGTAGTTTGGACTATGATGGCCCCGGTGGGTCCGGCATGGCAAGCTTTGAGAATGTCAAGAGCTTTTGTCCATAAACACACCGTCGGATGACTTGATCCGCACAGTTTTGAATAAGAAAGGGTCGTCCGAGTAATGTTTAACATCCTTGAAGAATTTATTCTTCTTTGGTCGACATCCTTTCACAATGAAGTTACCCGCATGGTAATTTGCAAAGTCGACAAACCATGGGGTAGAAGAGTTTCCACGAAAAGAAACCGCATTGAGTGTCTCGAGAGGAAATGTTTCATTTATTTCTTTTTCTCGAAAACATCTTGGTGAGGGTTTTCTAATCAGACGAGATGATCGTGACGGGTTCTCGGCTCCTTTTTATCACGTATGATAATATCAAATTCTTGGAGGAGGAGAACCCAGCGGACAATCTCGGCTTTGCATCTTGTTTTGCAAAGAGGTATTTGAGGCCCGAGTGATCCGTATACACTACACATTTGGTCAAGATTAAGTACGGCGAAACTTCTCAAATGCATACACCACGCTAATAGCTCTTTTTACGTGGTAGTGTAATGAGTTTGAGCTTGATCATAGTCTTACTTGCGTAGTGAATAGGTGAAAATGCTTGTTTCTTCGTTGTCCTAGGACCGCACCGATAGCAAAATCACTTGCATCGCACATGAGCTCAAAAGGCAAGTCGATCGGGAGCAACGAGAATGGGTGCCTCGATAGCTTTTTTCTTCAATGTTTCAAAAGCTATGATGCACTCGGGTGAGAAGATAAAGGAGCATCCTTTTCAAGAAGATGGGTCATAGGCCAGGCGATTTTGGAAAAATCTTGTATGAATCTCGATAGAAACCGGATGACCTAAAAACTCCTAATACCTTTGGCGGTAGTAGGATGAGGTAATTAGCAATAACATCGACTTTTGCTCTATCTACCTCAATCCGTTCTTTGAAATTTTATGGCCAAGGACTATGCCTTCTTTGACCATAAAGTGGCTTTTCTCCCGTTTAGACAAAGATTGGTGTCTTCACACCTTTGAAGCATTTTATCTAAATGGAGAGACATGTTTAAACGAATCCCCAATGACCGAGAAGTCATCCATAAACACCTCCATTGTTTCCCCGATCATGTCGTGGAAAATGGCCATCATACATCGTTGGAGCGTGCGGGAGCATTACATAAGCCAAAAGGCATACGTCAGAGGCAAAGTTCCATTTTCGGTGACTTCGTGGTTGTTGATTTTGATGCGATCATCGGGTTCCTCTCATTGTTGGTCGAGGATTCACGAGAGCGGGCCGTGCTCTCATAGATGTATTTGAGCAAGAAATCACATTACGTGTTGGTAATGAAGCATCACTTTAACCTTGATCGGACTTGAGGTACTCCGCAAATTATGATTACGAATCGGTTAACCGAATAGATATCATTGATGTTGCTTCGAAGAGTACTCTCGAAGTTCTTGGTTATGATCATAATTCTTGAGTGATAATCTCACTCATTCATCTCAACCTATCATCGCCAATTCTACTCCTTCTCTCACCCCATTTGAGGAAAGTGACTTCATCTTAGAAGAGATTGAAGCCTACTTATCGATGATTACATTCCATGGAAATTGATCACCCTCCAATTGACATTGAGGAGACATACTTCTCATTGAGAAGTTGCTTAATGATGATCCATCATCCGACCCTCACACTAGTGATTCAATCCCGCGTGGCGTAAAATTTTGATTGGTGCTAAGCAGTCAAGTCTAATCACGCAAGCTAACCACTTGTGAATGGCTAACCGTAATGACTTAAAGCGCTTAAAACACAAATTCAATTAAGATCGGAGGAATATAGGAATTCGGTCGTTAAGTCCCACGGAGGATGAATTGGTGTAAAACACTTGATCGGATGGTAGAATGATCACTAAGGATAGTGATCGATAAGGTTATTGATGGAAAATTACCTAAAGAAAAGATTTGCAAATTAAAGCGACTTAAATGCAAATTAAAAGAAATTAAAAGTTAAAATCTATTAAATAAACGCTATCACTATTTTTACAATGATGTTTTATGATTTTATAAAACAAAATATCTTAAATAAACTATTTAAACTAAAACATAAACTCAAAATATTTAAAAGCGTGGTTTAAAATGAAAGCAAGCGTTACGTTTAAAAATTATGTTGGGCGCAAGCAAAAGCGTAAAATTTATGAAATAAAGGCCTACGAATGTAAAACTAATTTTTCGTACTATATGATAAAAGAAAATTTTAGAAAAAGATTTATATTTTTAGACTTTTATATTTTTATTATGAATTAAATAAGATTTTACACTAATTAAATGTTTAAAAATACTAAAACTAATTAGAAAAATCAAACTTTTGTAAAAATACTTTATACTAATACAAATTTATAAAAATACAAACACTGAAAAAGCTACTAAGAATAAGCTCTAAATAAGCTATTAAGCTCGTATAAGCTTAAAGCGAAAACAAGGATTATGTATTTAATAGTGTAAAGATAATGAAAAAGTCCCTAGGGCGGTTGGTGCGTGTGTGGTGTGGTGGTGGGTGGCGAGTTCAAATCCCAAAGATGGCCATTTTTGCAACTTTTTATTTTTGGAATTTTCTTTACAAACTTATTAAGCACATTATAATAAGCACTTTTAAAACTAAAACTTTTCTAAAATCCAATAATAAGCTCGTAATAGCTTATTAATCTCAACGATTGACAAGAAAATGAAATAAGCTAAAGAGGTTAAGCCAAAATGGCTTTTAAGCTAAAAATAAGCAAAGTGGCGGAAATAAGCTAGACACTTGTAATAAGCTAGAATTAACAAGCGATAAAGCAAATGATTAAGAAATAAGCACAAAATAAGCTAAAATAAGCACTTAGATAAGCGATGTACACAGGACACTATGCAAATCACTAGGCACCTAGAGGCTTATTTTTAAGCACTTAGATAAACTACAAACTTAAAACAAAAACTTGAATTAACTAGATGACGGTTAAGCTATCCAAAAAGCTAAAGTACTCGATGGGTCCACTATAGAACTTTTGGTGAGCTTTTAGAAAATTGGAAAATCCATCGAGTGTAACTCGGTGTCTTGAAATCAAAATGGACAAAAATAGAAACCACTTGCAGAGCTTATCAAATAAGCTCTAAATTGAAAAATAAAAACTGGAAACTTGAGATGGCTAGGTGAGCTTCTCAAAAAGCTAAAGCACACAGGATTAAGCTCACTAATGAGTTCTTAATGAGCTTATGAAATGAGTGGTCATAACTGTGCACAGGACAGTTTGACTTTTTTATAAAATGAACTATGTTGACTTAAGTGAGCTTTAAATTGAATATACTAACTGATTAAGTAGTATTAAGCTAAAATGAGATGAACTTAGGCTATAGTAACAAGCTATAAGCTACTGTGATGATTTTTAGTTTCTAAATCCTAACAGTGAGCTTATGAAGTGAGATTAAAAGAGAGTTTGACTTTTAACCCAAAAAGTCTTGGTTTTCTTGTTGCAATGAGTTATATAGACCAAGTGTGATATCAACAATCAACTACTTTATCTCAAACACCTTTTAGCTCAGTTAAACAAGCAATACCAAACAGTCCTGTGGAGACTGTTTTGAAAATTTTTCAACGAAAAAGACATATTAAGACCATCATATATTTTGCAGACCTAATGATATCACTAAATGAGACTCAAGGAACATAGAACAACAATATTAACAACATATAATTAAAAGATTACACTTACTCTATTTTCACTGCTTAAAATAAAATTCTTATTAACTATAAGTTAAAAAGAACAAGCTACTGTTTTAAGGACTTAATTATACTCAACTATGATTGATAAACATGGAAACAAAAGGATATAAGCTAATTAACAACTTAACAGTGAAATGACAAATTGAGTAAAAAGCTTACAAATGGCTTTGAGTTGAAAACTGAGAACTTAGGCTCAAAGATCACCCCTATTGCTTCCCATGAAGCTCTAAACCCAAGGCAATCCAAGATATACCCTGCTCCAAGCATTCATCAGGTTTCACCATTGATTTTTATTTTTTCTTTATTTTCTTCATATTTTTGTGAATTTTTGGTTTTGGCTACTAAACTGCTTTTTAGAGTATCTAATAGCTTTAATAAGCTATATAGGGAGCTTATGTGACCTATTTAGTCCATAATACCAGCTACTTAACAACATTCATACATTCTTGAAATTTTGAATTAGGAAAAATTGCATAACATGGCGAGATGAAAGTTGAAATTGATTACTTCAAAGGTTTAAAATACTGTGATTGCTTAAAAGGTACTTGGAAACTTTAAATTACTTTGAAATGAAAATTGTACAAAAGCGACATAAGCTTAAATTAAAATTACTCTAACTACTTTCTACATTGCTTCTTTCTTGATATATATTGATTTGAAATATCTCTTGTCGACCTCACGAACTTTTCCCACCACATCTTGACCATTGATTTGAGCGGATCATCAGTTTGCCATTTGGCGAATTTGGCGCCAATTTTTCAAAGAGTTGGTTTTCTGAATTAATGAGCTTTGGTTGATAGTGGAGGTGGAAGGGGGAGGTAATCAAGTGGATATGGTGAGGTGGAAAGGTGAAAACCAGTGGTAAAAACCACTGGTTTTGGCTAAACAGGGGTGGGAGAGAAGGCGCTTTCTGATGGCGCGGTTTATTTGATTTTAAAATCTGGGCCGGGTCAAGGGTTGGGTTGGATTTGGGCTTAGTAATAATAAAGGGTCCGTTTGGTTAATGTTAACAACAAGGACCATCCATGTAATTCTCTGAAAGTTGAGGGGCTGATCTTGAACATTTTCCAAAGCTCTCACAAGGACTAAAACTGGAAAGTAAGAATAGTACAAGGACCTATATTGATAATTTCCATTTTTTTTTAAATCCAAGGACCAAAATTGTCAAGTTTGAAACTTGAGGGACCAAACATGTAAATTCTCAAAAGTTTTATCATAAGGACCATTTTTGTCATTTATAAATAGAACAAGGTTAAAAGTTGATAATTTTCACTTTTTAATTTAACCAAGGACTATTTTTGACAATTTTCAAAGTTAAAGGACTAAAGTTGTCATTTTGTGATTTTTAAACTTTAAAGGGTTTATTTTGACAACTTTTGAATCTTATGGACCTAAAATGATATTTTACAAGTTTTTGAATTACCAGGGACTGATTTTGACAACTTTTGAAACTTGGGGGACTAAAACTGCCAATTATGCAAACTTGATACATTTTCACAGATTTTGATGTTTTGCATTTAAAACATATAAAACACTTGTTTGTGATATTTTTATCATTTGATGTGTTTACGAGTGTTTCGGATGTTTTGGCATTCTAACGATATAAAAATGATGAGTATTTAGACACTCATCAATATGCTAGTTCATATCAAAAAAATATTAAAATTATTTATAAGCATTCTATAAAAAAAACTATTCAAATACATTATAAACATGTAACAATAAACTTACATCGTCTGCAAGCCAACCATTACTTGGGACCTTGGAACAAAAAGGGAGCAATTCACGCCAAAAAATTGTCTCACACGCAAAACCCATCACATGACAGTCCAGGTATATGGGTTTAGGGTTCCTCAGGAAAGTTTGTAAGTCTTCATAAAATGTACGCTTAACCTAAATAGCCAAAAGTAATATCAATAATAAGTTGTTAATCATTGTTAAATTTCAAGAATATTCACGTAGTTTTATGATTACCTTAGCAGGGTCAACGTTATAAAACGAAATGTACTCTCCGGTAAAATTTTCCCGTAAAAACTCAACTTTATCCCTCTCTTCTTCATCATCATTGACCCTATCGTCTTCTTCATCAATAGCTTTTCCAAGATCTAACGGGCTAATATTTGATGACATGGCATTATCCTTAAGCCCACCATCTCGTTTATTGGGAATAGGAGTCGTGTCTGGCAAATGACCAAACGGGCTGCACAAATAACGGCTAGGACGAACATCTCTCTTTCCTCGATTAATAGCACCCTAACACGGAACAAATATACATGCAAGTATTATAGTAGAAAAATGAAAAAAATATATATACTTATGTGGGTTATAAATTTACCGGTAACACACGATTAGCTACGGGGGGTGTGATGCAGTAGCTTGTTGCGCATTGTTACCCGACCACGGAACACATCCTTGTTGTGGCATAGGCGTCCTAGAGTGATGCGTCAGCTGGTCGTATACGTGTGTGCCCACCTGTGGCGACTGGTGGTGAGACACCCCCTCAAAGAAAGAACTACTGGGGGGTGTAGGAAACCCCCCATCTCCTTGACCAGCCTCACCAAATACCTACATACAATATTATAATGTTTAGTAATTTTTAAAACAAATGATTAGCAACAAAAAAATATGCAAATAAAACATACTTGCGCGTTCTGGTTCCAATTACTTCCAGTTCCAGCCGGCGCGAAAGCCTAAATACAATATTATAATGTTTAGTAATTTTTAAAACAAATGATTAGCAACAAAAAAATATGCAAATAAAACATACCTGCGCGTTCTGGTTCCAATTAAATCCAGTTCGAGTCGGCGCGAAAGCCTAAATACAATATTATAATGGTTAGTAATTTTTAAAACCAATAAGTAGCAACAAAAAAATATGCAAATAAAACATACCTGTGCGTTCTGGTTCCAATTAAATCCAGTTCCAGCCGGCGCGAAAGCCTAAATACAATATTATAATGTTTAGTAATTTTTAAAACCAATAAGTAGCAACTAAAAATTATGCAAATAAAACATACCTGCGCGTTCGGGAAACCACTAAATCCAGTTCCAGTCGGCACGAAAGCCTAAATACAATATTATAATGGTTAGTAATTTTTAAAACCAATAAGTAGCAACAAAAAAATATGCAAATAAAACATACCTGCGCATTCTGGTTCCAATTAAATCCAGTTCCAGCCGGCGCGAAAGCCTAAATACAATATTATAATGTTTAGTAATTTTAAAACCAATAAGTAGCAACAAAAATATGCAAATAAAACATACTGCGTTAGGAAACCACTAAATCCAGTTCACCGTAGCGAAAGCCTAAATACAATATTATAATGTTTAGTAATTTTTAAAACCAATAAGTAGCAACAAAAAATATGCAAATAAAACATACGCTGCGTTAGGAAACCACTAAAGAAACCAAATATTTTTGGAACATTGTGTCGTGTTCCTTAATCTTGGCGACTGAGCCTTTGTCAAATCCTCTAGTTCCGTCAAATGACGATAAGCGACTCGGAACATCGTCACGGCTATATTGGTGCGAAAGTGGGGGTATTGGTGGTGGTTCAATACTCGCCTCAAAAATGCCATGCTATCACGGAACCAACCCTTTTCGGACTCATATGCATCGGTACAAGTCTTAATGTAGGTTCCGCTACCTAAAATTTATATAACAACAAATACGAATATTGTTATGAATCACTAAAACCGAATGGCATGATTAAATAACAACTCACCAATAAACTATCCGGTAATGACGTTTAAATGGCGCTTGTAACGCCATGCACACTCTCGGATGGAGCTCGTGACGATTAAAAAATCTAGTGCCGTGTCTAGATAAGTCTCCAAAATCCACGTCTATAAAAAATAATTGGTTAATTACTTTAACATTATATATATACATAAACAACAAAAACTAACATTATATATATATATATATACATACCTTAAAGGCCCATGTAAAGCCGATCAGCGTATACTTAGGGTTCTTTACTTTACCGTCAGCGTCAGGCGGTGGTCGTGGTTTCACAAAAAAAGCTTCAAGCCGTGAATCTACTGCACCAACTAACTGACTGTACAATGTCGGCCACACGTACGAACCCCAAGGATATATATTCCAAGCATCAAGATTATCTACTAAAGCCATGCACCATGGACGAACTACGTTCTTAACCTCGTGGCCTAACAACACCATCTCCAACAACCCTAGCAAACTAACACGAACGGCATCGATATCGACAAGCTTATCAAAAGCATCGCTAGAAATAAATTCATTCAACACTCCAACAGTTATCGAACATCCATCATAACGTGAGTCAAAAACACGTCTCCTAAGAGGAGTAGGTTGATCTTTATATTTGTCTTGAAAATCAACACCAAATCTCAAGCTAGTTACTAAACAAAACTCCTCTCTACAAAATCTCAACTCAAAATCTCCTACACGATACCTCAATGGAACAACTTCCATGTCTCCCGGTTCAGGGTCAAGTTGACATAAACTCATATAATGTAATAAAATACATGATTCTCGCATTTGTTCTATGTCAAACATCCATCCGAAACACGTCGCCTAAACAATACTTCCTTATTGGTATTCATAAATTTTTTAAGGTAATGAACCAATCTAAGCTTACTTCTACAGGTAAGGTCAACGGCAAAATCCTAAAATAACAATTAATAACAGTATATATTATTAACTACACAATAAGCATAAAATACCAAATAATGATATCATAAGAAAAATAAATATTTACCGGAACAACAAGTGCCATATTAACAAACAACCACGTTAACACCTACCCACTACCACCACCGAACCACCCAAGAATGAGAACCACAGCCTACCGTGCCACCACCAACTGCCGGCACCACCACCAACAGCACCACCAACTGCACCACCAACTGCCTTCACCACCACCACCACCAACACCACCACCACCAATTGCCTTCAACACCACGAACTGCCTTTACCACCAACACCAACACCACCAACTGCCTTCAACACAACAACACAACGAGCAGAAAAAAAAAAAAAAAAAGCAATTTTTTTTCTAAGAATCGGAAGGGAGAAACGAACACAAAACTCACTTCTTTATCTCGAAATGAAGATCAAATCTGGAATCAAAGTCTAAATATTCGGATAGTCGAATAGTCATTTCAAGAATAGTTCGAGTTTAATTTTGCTCCTTCCCTAGGTGAGGAGAGCATTTCGCTCCCAATTAGATGTGAAATGGTGCTTTTTCAACTTTGTGTCATACGGTGTCCCCACACTTTGTCAGATTTCGCTACCTGTTAGAGGCGAAATGTTTTTTTTTTTTTTTTTTTTTTAATTACGCACGTTAATTTATTTAGATGGCGACACGTGTCCTTTAAGCATTTCTCTACCAGTAGGTAGCGAAATGCCTGGCCTTTTTTGATATAGCAAGAAAAGAGGTCCTCTGCAGGGCCTTCACAGTAATTTTCACTTTATATGGTTACTTTTTTTAACAGTTTATTAGACATACACATCTATGATGATTAATTTTAATTTGGATTATAGTAAGTAATTCTCACAACCAATAATCGATCTACTCACTACTTGGTCTTGGTTATTTGTGGGCCTTTGACTACAGACTAGTGGCACTCCATCTCACAAAACAAACAAGACTTCTTTAAAATCTTTAAAGATTTTCTAAGTTTGAAACTCAATTATCATCGATCTATGAGAAGCTTTGCTCTTTTATTTTCAATATTTGTTTCGTTCAATAAGACACGAAAACCAAGAACAACCTTACCCGAGACCTTAAAAACAAGATCTTGAAGCCGAACTGAGATGTACAAGAGTATCTTTGATCTTCTTTTGTGGGTTTTGAGTTCGTGAGTTTCGAGTGGATTCGAGTAGAAATATTGAAGTGTTTGTGATTCGGCTTATGATTGGTAGAATAAAAGTGCTCATTGTGTATGCAATTCGACTATCAAAAGAAGATGAAACACTAATCATCTTTTATAGATTTGGTTTGATGAGAGAAGTATTGGGAGGAGGAAAGAGTTTAGATGGTGGCTAAGATTGAAATGGAAAAGAAAAAGTTTGAGAGGCTCCATATTTGGTTAGAGAAAATTTAGGGCAGAGACTATTTAGGGAATCATTTATATCGCAAGCATTATTTATATACTAAAGCTCGTTTAGGCTCGCAAGCCTATTCAAGCTTTGTATATAAAGCTTGGGCTCGGGCTCGTTTATCAAACGAGATTCAATTTAGACTTGAGCTTGGGCTCGGGCTCGTTTAGTCTCGACTTTTACCGATTCGATCCTGAGCTTTTTACAAGCAACTCAGCTCATTTCCACCCCTAGATATATGTAGGCATACACATCCACTATATGTACTATTTAGATTTTAAAATCGATGCATCGTCTAAATGGTTATCAAAATTGCAACCTTAAGTTTGCATGATTAATAGCTCAACTAATTAAAATGCGAGCGTAACTTTCGAGGGTAAGTATTTCATTGTGAATATGTGATGAATTACTTCCAAATTTTTCAATGATAATAAGAGAAAAACTCTATGTTGTCGTGTGGGTCATACTATATTATGCACAACAACAAAATTAGCATTATACCAAACTGTCATTATAAAAATCCTCTCATTTATAATTGGTTTTGGTTAACAACCAAGTATCTCCCATTTTAATTTCTTTCGTGCAATACATACTCAAATTACTCCACCTAAATGCACATATATGGGATATAGAAGAAGGATAATTCCTTCATGATGAGAGAAAAGTAGTTACAAATTCAGAATGAATTATCATATTCTATTGATCCTCTTAAGAAACTGTATGAATGGATAATCCAAAAGCCATACATATACATTTCACCTACTCCTACTCCGATTATATGTTGTCCCTCAAGGACACTATTTTATTATGAAATGACTCAAGCATGGTATACTAACTGATTCCAAATAAAATCCTCAATGAAAAATATGGAGCATGAAAACAAAATGGTTGTTTGAGGTATAAAAGACCCCATGATAGTCTCATATAGAGACACTAGACATGAAGGTTCCAAAGGTACCTCAAATAGCTAATGAGATCTCTATAAATTATATCATGTCTAAAGTTATATGGAATCGAAACAAACGATGATGATAAGTTTGTTTGCATACAATACAACGCTTGTTATTTTGCATAGTGAGGATCATAAATAAGTTATTATTCAAAAGTGCGCTCAATAAAATGATTGGCCAACATGAAAAGACGCAATCTCGTGAAAATACGAGAAGTATTGGGACATGAATGTGTAAAATATATTGGATATACATCAGTCTTTGATCGAATGCAAAATAAAAGCTCTAAAGTTGTGTCTTTATTGACATGAATTGTGGAATAAATAAATTCACAAAAACATGAAGTCGATTATTAAAAGACATATTGACTCGAGGTGGATGTAAATATCTTATTGATATTTTATGAGATAGTTAATATAGAAGTATTTAATTTACTCTAAATGAGTTTTATTAGAGCTCTCATACTCAATGAAGGATATATAATGCCCCAAACATGCCTAGCAACTTCAACTTCTTGAAGCAATTAATAAAGTTCTCAAGAACTCTACTTGATCAAATTGAATGAATCCTTATATGGATAAAGATCATTTGGATGCATATTATATGAATTGCTTTTGCACATGTCTCTATAAAATGATTGGTCCTCAAGTACCATACATAAGTGCAACTGAGGCTTTAATAATTAGTATGTGGCAAGAGAGTGTATTTTTCTCTTTTAATATTTGTATTATCAATGTATGTTTTCCAATCAATGCATTTGATGTTGGGTTGGAAGCCACACATATATTTTGTCATCTTTGCTTGACATATTCTTAACATTAATTATTCGATGGACTTTATTACAAAATCTTTGCTGACAAAAGTGTCTGAGCAACTGCTTCAGAAGATTGATATTCGACGCTTGAAAGATATAGATTAAATTGAGGAGTACCATTATGCGCACTGTACTCTTTTCCCCTTCATCAAGTTTTTTTTTATCCCACTGGGTTTTTCTTGACAAGGTTTTTAATGAGGCGGTTTATAGCGTATATCCAAGGAAGAGTGTTGTAACTATTCACGAGGCGGGTTTTTCTTGTAAATATTTACATTTACCTCTGGCAATGTTTTGAAAGGCTCAAGACGCACTAAGGCGTAAAGGGGCTTTTGGAGCCTTGAGGCGAGGCGAAGATCAAGGCGTGGGCTTTAAGAATATGAGGCAAAGTAAATAGAATAAAATTTTATAAGTTTTGTGTGACAATTTATGTATGAATGATGACTTAAATAACACTAAAATACTTAATATATCAAAACAAATATCATAGTCAAACCCAAAATATCAACCAATGTATCAAGATAATGGCATGATAACATTTCATTATCTCATGCTTGAAATTGAAGGAGAGATCTGTATGTATAGTTACTTGAATTGAAGGATAAAACTCTTAAATTATCTGATTTAGTTAGTTTCTAGGTTAGGTTTCACTAACATATGAAGTCGATGAATGTTAAATTTGAAAAAAAAGGTTCAAAACCTCATCACCTCTCCTAGGCGCACCTAAGCGCAAGGCTCTAAAGCCCAAGACCCTTCTCTTAGCCTTATGCATGTATGTAGCCTTGATATGAAAAAATCCCTAAAGCTTGAGCCTTGAGCCAAGGCGCGCCTAGGCACTCTTTTTAAAACTATAATCTCTAGTGGGCTTCAGGGTTTGAGATGTATTCATCTACCTTTTATATACAATCAACTTGGAACCCCTGATTATCACTCAATAACAATTATCTCTTCATCTTTTTTTCTTGTTCATTATTTTGTAACAAACAGAACCAACATGATCCACATATGAGTAAAGATCTGAAGAGCATAATCCAAAAACATGAACTAGAACAAAGAAGTCTATCAAGTCTATTACAAACAAGGTTCAAGTTCAAAAAACAAGACCTGAAGGTCAAATATTCAAGTTGAAAGACACAAGATGCAAGTGCTAAATATCAAAGATTCAAGTTCAATACTTAAGACGTATCATTCATAAATGACCACCCCTTAAGGGGAGATTGTTAGCATTTATATTTTATATCAGAAGTGATAGTCATTTATTCATATGAACCTTGTTCAAATATAATAGATTGTTAGATAGTAAATGGTGGGCTTTGGGACTTAACAAGCTAATATTGTATAAGGTTATGTTTAGTTTTAAGTCCAAACATAAGCCCAAGCCCACCAAAGGCCCATGAGCCTTTCCTTTTGTATATATAACGTTTACACCCTCATTCGTAAGGTGTGTAAGTGTGTGTTATTATGTATGAGATAATAAACATTCATTCATCACTATTTATCTCCTACTTCTCTCTAATTTCTTTTTGCTTATTTCGCATCTCTCCCTCTAGATTTCTAGTGATTGGTAAGTGATCTAAACATTTATATGGAACCTACAATAACTAATATAATTTACTTGATTTACTAGTTTACTAACATAAACTTTCTCATGAAATCATAAGCAAGTTTCTATACAGGTTTACTTGTTTTTAGGTTTATATACAACATGGTCAATTAACTAACATATATAGCATGAAATAACAAGCATAAAATCATAGGAATGAGGATGATGATCATGATTTTATCTTACAACTTTTTTCCTTAATCAAAAGGGAATTAAGGACAAACGACTAAGAGCTAGAACAAATTCCACCATTGGAATCCTTCAACACCTCTTGTGCACTTATGATCTTGTGTTAGGACTTATGAAAGAGTTTGATCTCTTGTGTAACTTGCAATCTAGCCAATGGATGAACAAACTTATAACTAGAATCATGTAAAGCTTGACAAGAGCTTTAACAATGATATAGAACTTGTAACATGAAAATCAAAGAATGGATTTCTTAGTAATTAAGGATGGGGCATTTTTAATGGGAGAAAAGAAAGTTATGAGTTTTTCTTGGTCTTTGGTTGAGAAGTGAAGTCTTATAGTGTAATGAGGAGGTTAAACTTAGGATATTTTTGTAAGACTTAACTAGTAAGGTATACCACTTGTAATGATCCTATGTAAGATGTAATCTAACCAAGCCAAGTGCCTTGGTTAGTCACCAAAAAGGCCACATAGGGCACAATGAGGAGGTTAGTGAGTTTTGGATATTTATCTTGTGTTTACGGAGTGAGTTTTGGTCCCGGTAATTACTGACATTAAGTATTTAAATCGCTAAACTTAAAACCGAGTATCTTAAAAATATAAAACTTCTAAGGAATGTCAAAACTTATCAATATACTCGATCAAAGTATATTAAATGAGTGAAGTTTAACGGAGTGCGTAAACGTTGTTAAATCCTAAAAACGTAGGTTGAAAACGCGTAAAACGTAAACCTACGAAGTTTACGCGAAAATGGAAAAAGTGAAATGTGACTTTTGTAATATGATTATTATGAACTTAAAAAGCTTACAATGTGTAGACTGGGCTTAGTCTAGTGTCGATTGGTGTTAGATGTACGTTAAGTCTAAAACCAGAAATGTTAAATATCTAGTTAAACTTAGTTATGAAATTTTTAAAAATTATCTAAATAACTTAGCTTAGTTAGGAAGTTTTAGATAATAAATAAAAAATGACTAAATAGTTTTAGGTATTTACAACTTAGTTAATTTAGTGTAAATATTGTGTAGTTTAATATTTTAGTATATAAAATCAAGGAATGATTTTATGATCAATGGGGAAGAGAAATGTGTTGACTTTTCTAAAAATGTAAAAGAGTTTATAAACATCTTAGAAACTGCGGTGCGGGTATAGCTCAAGTTTGCATATAAGTAAAATTGTTTAAAACGCAAGTTTAGACTCGTAAATCACAGGGTCTATTTGGTAACATTTGAAATTAAATTTTAAAATTTCATATAATGATTATAAGTGAACAAAAATTAATTAATGTGTGAAAATGTTCGAGTCGGTTTTCGATTCTGCGTAGGATAAGCTAACGGTTATATTTAAAATTCAAAATTATGCGCGATTTTGGATAAAATGTTTATGTTTTGAATAAATATTAACGTGAAATTTTGAGTTGTTACAATATTAGGACGATACGGTGGGTTAAATGGACGATTATGGTAAAACGCATTTTGATTTTGTGGTGGTTGTGGTAGTTGTGGTAGTTGTGTTTGATATTCAAAATCGGGTGAACGTTAGCGAATGTTTTGATTTGGTGGTGGTGTTACACTAGTTAATCGGAAATTCGGGACATTTTGTGGAAGTCGAGATCGTGGGGTCTTTGATTTGGGAGTTCTTTTGCTTGACATGATGAATATTGATGAGAAGTAGTTTGAATTGTGTGTTGGAGGTTAGTACTTATAATGTTGTAAAGTGGTAACATTTAAAAAAAAAAAAAAAAAATTTAATCCAACGTTCGAATTCTGTATTAAAAGGTGACTTGTTTGTTTTTTAGTAAAAGAATCGGTCGAATTTTCGATCGAGATTTACGCTTTTGGGCTCGGCGACTGACGTCGACCATAGCCCTACAATAGGATGACCATGGACGATCGATCGGTGGATCAACCTCGACCTCAACCTCAACCGTTGTGCATAGCCTTATGTATATCGTATACTTAAATCTAATATTATTTCCCTGCTTTTTACACTTTGTACCAAATGCATCATGTGAATAAGCATTACAAAGATTTACAAGTTCTTAAATTGATACCGTTATTCAAGCATGCTACTCTAGATTATAGATATTATTGTTAGATCTTCTTAAATTATCCATATGGAACGAGTCCAAAGGACTATAATTTTAAGGTTGGTCAACCTCTTTACCTGCCTACTTTTATGCTTCTCGTGCCATTTAATCTCTTGATCATCCAAACAATACCAACAAAGAAATGCGATTCCCTCTTGGATAAAATCCAAATGGATGATGTAAAACAAGGTAAAAAAGCCCCGAAAATCCTTGTTTAAAGAACAACAACAATAACAATAAAGAACAAGATCGCTTCCTCCCAATAGCCAATGTTGGTCGAATAATGAAAAGGTCATTCCTGGAATGGAAAATATCAAAGGACGCTTGAAGGAGACGGTCCAAGAATGTGTATCGGAGTTTATTAGCTTTGTTACAGGGAAGCCTCGGATAAATGCCAACGAGAAAAGAGAAAAACGATAAATGGCGATGATATACTCTGGGCCATAACGACATTAGGGTTTGATGACTATGTAGAACCCCTCAAACTTTATCTCCTTAAGTATAGACAACTAGAAGGCGACAAAGTAAATAACAACATTCCTAAGCAACAACAGTGCATCGAACATCAACAAATGCAACAACATCAACATAGTTTGCCAACTTATAGAAATGTTTATTCATCACCAGCCACAAGTCTAATGTCACAACAACATTATGCAACAATTGGCGAACAAGCATTCGCTTTGCCATTTACTTCAAATTCAATTAACACACAGTTGCATCATCAACAAGAAAGCATTGATTCTGTTGAGCAATGGTAACTTCTATCTTCCATTTCTTTCATTACCATTTGGAGGTAAAATTTGTAACTAGTTTTTCTTTTTCTTTTTTTACTTGTTAACCACATTTTGGAAGATAAGGTAATAGAGAATCTTCTTACATCAATGTGGTTTGTTATTTCAAATACAAACAATGTACTTATTCAAGTAGTTGTATACTTGTATAGTGTTAATTTATACTATTTTATAAAATTTGTTTGATAGTTTGGTATCCTTATGTAAATCAAATTATGCCGAATTTAGAACTTTTAGATGCTTGATTTTCATTTTCATTCTACAAGTTTAATATTATTAACAAGTTTAACATATATTCAAGTAACTCAAAAGTATCTAAGTTTGCATCATTGTGTACAACAGTTAATATCTAATATTACTTGTGATATTTCACAAACATAACTAATGTCTAATATCACTTGTAATATTTCATAAACAAAACCATCTTGTACACGAAAATATAAAAATATTAGAACACACATATGAAAACAGGCATATAAACATATAAGAGTATTACAAAACCGTATGAAAACATAAGGCGAACAGCGTAAGAAAGCGGACGAAAATGTATGAAAGCGGACGGCGTGTGAAAAGAATAAGAAAGCGGACGAAAATGTGTAAAAGGTATAAAAGTGTATGAAAAGCGAGCACGTATGAAAGCGGACAAAAGCGTTTGAAAACATATGAAAATGGACGAAACGTATGAAAGCGGACGGAAGCGTATAAAACATCAAAAACATATGAAACATACGGAAGCGTGTGAAAATAGATGAAAACTTAAAAAAAGACCAAAGCGTATAAAAGCGGACAAAAGCGTAGCGTATAGAAGTGGATGAAAGCGTATGAAAATGGACGAAAGCAATTAAAGCGTATAAAAGCGGATGACGTATAAAAATAGGCGAAGCGTCTGAAACGACGAAAACAACCGAAAAGAATGAAAATGGATAAAACCGGTGAAATCGTATGAAAATAGATGAAATTGTCAAAAAAGAGACAAAAACGTATGAAAGCGTCTGAAAACGGCCAAAAATGTATAAAAACGGACGAAAACGAATGAAAATGTATGAAAACGAATGAAAACGTACGAAAACATACGAAAACGTCTGAAAACGGCCGAAAATGTATCAAAATGGAAGCGGGTTAGACCCGCCAGGTTTTGAGTGACCCGGGTCAACTCGGTTCTCGAAACCCGACCGGGATTGGTTTTTTTCATTTTTTTTAATAGAAATCCGGGTTGACCCGGTCGTCTAATCGGTGGAGCGGGTTGACGTGGTGGTCGAACCGGTTGACTCGACCGGGTCGATTAAAAACCCGTTTTTCAAAACATTAAAGAAAACGTATAAAAGCGGATGACGTGTGAAAGCAGGCGAAAACATATGAAAGCGGATGAAGCGTGAAACGTATGAAAGCAGTGAAAAAGTAAGAAATTGAGCGAAAACACATGAGAGGCGGATGGAAGCGTCTGAAAACGTCGAAAACATATGAAAACGGACAAAAAACGTATAAAATCACGAAAATGTTTTTGGTGAGATAGTTATTTTGGTTAAAAAAAGAAAAATAAACGGTTTTAGTATTTGCGATTAAATAAGAAAGACAAGAAAATAAAAAAATAATACATACAAGAAAAGATAAAAATATAAAAATTTACACTTTTGATCCTTTTATGTTTTTTCAATCTTAATTATTGTCTTTTTACTCAAATGAAATGAATAATCCTGATTTCTCCCTAGTTTCTACTAAAATAAAAGTTTGCAAAATAACTCACATCTAATAAGGGAGAGAAAATATGTTTATGAAGTCGACATTTTTGGCTTTGCGCCTTTGCCCATGCTGGATTGGGCTACAGGTTTTGTGGCCCAACAACCTTCTGTCACTAGTATTAGGAGATCATTTAATTTGCTTTCGTCTAAGTTTATTACTTGAAATGTTAGTCTTGGGGGCGGAGCCGATAGGGTGGTATGGTCTTCACCACCCCAACAATCTAACTTGTCTAACTTATAGCTTCAATTACAGACCGGAGGTGTTGCTAACAGTGGTGGCGTGGTGCTCACCACCCCAACCAGGACCAAACTTCTCCAAACATGGTTTGAATTTTAGGCCATGTTTCATCGAGTTTTTAGTTTTGCACATGCTATAAGCTCAAATTTGTTAGCAACAATGATGAATTTCAGGCCATGAAGAAGATGAAGTTCAAAATGTGAAAATGGTTAACATATTTTTTTTTATTAATTGGTGATAGGAAAGATAATGGGTGATATATAGAAGAAGACAAATGGGTACGTGGAGAGTTAATTAGAGTAGGCCACATGTGTAAAAAAAACTAAGTTAAAAGCTTTTTGTTGTCTATTTTTATTGATAGACTAATGTAGTTTTGTTTTTAAATATATATTTCAAATGTTTCGTATATTGTTCTTTTTTTTTTTTTTTTTAAAAAAAACATTTAGTTTGCATAGATGTTTCAATAAAACAAATGGATTTACAAAAGTTGTGACTATTAATTAACTAATAACTTTCAACTATTATCTAAAAATGAAACAATCGAAAACTAACCTGACCCGAGTTAATATATTAGTCAGTTAACTATTTACTGTTTTGGCTCGACGAAATAAATGAACCACCTTAGATGTATGGCAGGGTCTGTCATTGACAATTGTTTCAAGTTTTACAAACTTTAATAAAGATAAAGACATACTTCTAATTATGCAAGTCCATCATTCAGGTCAAACATGTTTACCGGTTCGATCACTGGTTTGCAAAGAAAAACATTATGACCCTTGTGACCCCCCCCCCCCCCCCACATCTCCGCCCGCCAAGCCCCTAATAAAAATTCTGGCTCCATGCAGTTTAGTGCATTATGCCTACATGAGATTGTTTCTATTGTCTGAGTTTATTAGATGATAGGTTAAAGATCGATGACCACTATGTCCCAAGGTTATGACTCATTTAGTCATTCACGCAGGACCAAAAAAATACTTATAAATCTCATAAAAATGCTTTTCTTTTTGCTTATAACGAATATAAAATCTACGTGCTTCGCTGCAGGGAGCACGGGCTTGCATCATTCATTCAGTTTTCATATACCTGTTGTTTTATAAATCTCATATAAATGATAGTACTACTTGTCACACACTAATTCCTTAATGTACGTTGCATACTTGCATATATATACATTGTCAGATTACAAAAGAAGCTCATAAAAAGCCTTAATAATTAAACTAACAGGTATGCTCTTTAGTAATGTTTGTTGATCCTACACCACTTTCTTCACCAAATATTCCATTAGCATATGTTGAAGAAAAGAGATCGACAAGCAATGGTAATTGTAATGTCACAAATGAAGCAATTGGAAGGCATGTTAATGCAGCTATTGGAATCAGGATCCATGCTTTTTCCTGTCCAGACATTATGTATAATGTTGCACTGAAAGCAACCATCATGGATGTCACAGATAAGAATAACATTGCAAATCCAACCATTAATCTTGTAGGTAACTTGTAGAGGAAGTCCTCCTCTCGATAGCGAGTTGTGAGGATGGATAGAAACAATAGCAAGGAAGTAGTGGATGTGAACAATGAGATTGCATCCGAGACTGCAAATATGATGAAACTAGGTTTTGTTGCATAAATTGCTTTCCCAGTATTGCCATCATTTCTACCCGGTACTGTAATGGCCGCAGCAAAAACTATTGTAATGATGAGTGCAGCTGTGATTGTGTAAGAATCTGCGGTCTTTTTCAACCATTCTTCTTCTTTTCTCAACTCCTTGTGCTCTCTTCTGAACACCATAATTGGTGTCTCTTGCTTTCTGTTCTTTGCTTTCTTGTGCTTCGGAACTAAAACTTTCTCCACTTCCTATAATTGTGTGCAAGTAGATCAAGGTTAATGCAACAAATTTGAGCTAGAATATTTATCAATATAGAGAATAAATGTTCACCGGAACCACTGTAAATCCCTTTGCATTTGTAAAGCTGCGCCAGAAACCAAATTGAGTTTTTCTATTGGTGCCAAGCGCCCAGCCAAGTGCAAAGATTATTCTCATCTTTGTCAACAGATACTTTATGTAACTGCTTGTTATCAGTTACCCGGTGTACCAAAAAATTGTAAACCTTTTCACAGCGGTTTACTATTGCAAATTGAGTAGGGTAATAACCATTGTTCCTTGTCCAAATTGCTTGTGGAAAAAATTCAGTGATCACTTCTATTGCTTCGGAAGTATCATGTTCCAGTGCCAGAGTAAATGCTTGTCCATAATGCTCAGAGATATCACTAAGTCTATTAATTTTACCTACTTCTTCGCATATACACTTCAGTAGCCTAACAGCTTTGTTATGTTTCACTTTGTCTTCCTGAAGGTGCTTGATATGTTGCACTGTAGTTAATTACATGGAAACCAGCTTCAGTTTATTAGCCAATTGGTAGCACATTTACTCAATGTCATTAAAAGAAGAACTTTAATTATTCTTTTCAGTATCATATAAGCTACTTATATCAAACCATATATGAGAGAAATAATGTAGTTTACAGGAGACAAACATAAACATTCCTTACCGTGTAGTAATGCAACTTTCCAGAATTTGACATAAATCCACCAAATTACTACACAAGAAATCAGATTGGATTATATGAAAATCCAAAAAAACAGATATATAAACAGAACGAAATAAATTAATGACAATGACACAACTAATATGATCAGAAACTTTAAGGTGCACACTGGAGCGCCAGTACTTAAGAATAATCTTTATCTATTTGGGATATGCTTCGAAAGGGTTCCAGGTTGATTACAATTAAGTTGGCCTACTGAAAATAATGCAACTATATTAAGAAGCTTGATCAAAAGTCTCCAATGCCAGAGTAAATGCTTGTCCATAATGCTCGTCACGATCTCAAGGTATGTTAAGGTTCCAAGTCAGAAGAAAATGGTCAAACACAGTCAACCAGCCAGTTTGGCCAATAAAGTTTTTTGATACTAGAATTACATTAAATTTTGTGGGTCAATAAGTGTATGTTGAATGCTAGCTATGATGTGCAATCACTTATGCGTATACAGGACTAATAAGTAAGGGTGTGTTTGTTTCATTAAGATGTTTTGGGTGCGAATCTGAATCCACATCTTCTTTGGTAAGAGGTGGTAGAAAGTCTAAATCGAGCGAAATAATGTTGTTTGTTTTGTATAAATGTCCGAATGATTTTAAGTCTTCGTTTTGCAATTTGTTTATTAAACCAACGCAATGCGATAATAAGTAACTTATGTAAATATGAAACAAGACTTTTATCATAAATATAACTTAGTTAATAAACAATCAAATATATTATATAAAGTTTACAAAACGAGTAAGAGGTAGTAAGACAAATCTCACTCTTACCGAGTAAGATGTTATATGTCTAGCGGGTGCTTACTCAAAAGAAAAAACGAACAAGCAAAGCGTCGCCTCCTCTTACTGGTAAGAGTAAGAGGGCTAGTAAGACTTTTTTTTTAAAAACAAACACACCCTAACTTTGTCAATGTCATCTGAATATGTTGTGGTTCCTACAAGACCTGAAATGAAAGCATATTGTGCTTCAAAATAAAGAAGGCCAATACCGAGAACTGTTGAAACTAGCAGACCTTGATAGATCTTGAGCTCGTGGATCGTTAGCTATGCCTATGTAATCACAAGCACAGTAAAAGACAATCTCTACTACCTGTATTAAGTAGCGGAATTACAAACACAAGTAACACAAATAACTAAGAACTCTGTGATCCTCTATGGATCTTTATATTAATAAAAACTTTGTTTTTCCAATCGGTACATAACTCATACTATTGTGTTCCTTTTATAGACAAGGAACCCTAAACAAAACCCTAAACCGTTTCCCAAGAAACGTATAAACATAAAACTAAATAAGATATACACAATCACTTCCTAATAAAGCTCATGTATATCCAAACTAAATATACTAAACACGGAATAATAACTTCGAGAAACAAACTAATAACTATAATACTTGATGTAATTATGTCTTGATAGAATCCATACACTTGAGAATCCTTGATAGTAAATTGACATAATCCATACTTCACATAATTCCCAACAATCCTCCCTAAAGCGGAATTTGACTTGGTTAAGTTCGGTTTCTTGATAGATCTTTAACTAGACGACACCGGAGGATTGTTCACGAACATTAGCGAGAAAGAATCAAAATAATAACATCTCTTTTGATGAATAAACTCGAAACTCCATATCTTTGCGACAACAAATGACAACATGTACATCAAAACATATTAGTTTCATACTATTCTCATCACATCCGGTGTGTTAACTCTGTGAGAGGTGAATCATTGAAAATAATGGATTTGATGTCTCTTTACCAATAGCCATCACTCTTGGAGTAGCCAAATGTTTAAGTTCGAAAACTATGGTACACCGATAACCATCGAGTTATTGCAAACCGAAACCATATAAACGGTTTGATATGTCTTTACACCGTAGCCGTTTGCTCGGGACTAGTCAATTCTTAGAATTGGTGAATTGATTACCAAATATGGTATTCCAATGCCTTTACCACAAGCCATATAGGCTGTGGGCTAGTCAATTCTTGGATTCCAAGCAGGGAATAACCCATGGTGAATTGATGACCATACAACCCTCAACAATTAAGTATGGGTGGTTGCGGTCCTATGATTTTAGCAAACCATTACATTATCAATGATTTGATGTGTCTTTACCAAAGTTTGTACCCTTGGACTAGCTAACTCTTTGACATACACAAAGTATATCCGGTGAGTCAATAACCATAAATAATACACAACAAACCTGCAATAAAAGTTAGACAAACAAAAACATATACAATTTTTTTTTTTTTTTTTTTTTTTAACTAAAATAAAGAAAACAAATATTACAAAAGATACAAAATACCACAATCAAGATGAACCTTTATGTTGTAGAAGTTGATTTTTAATCAATCTAACACATTGTGTTGCATGAAGGTCATCATTGCCAACTGGATTAGGAGGTACTTCCAACTTCTGTCTTAGCATTCTTTCCATTAATTGAACAGACAAAGGATAAGTCTTATCCGAGAACATACCCAAAATCATACCACATTGTGTCTGAAGCACATGAACACATGGCAGAGGATAGAACCTCCAACTCTCAATCTCCCACTTATGTGAATTCTGCCAAATAGAATACCCTTTACCTTCTGGAGAATGAGAATCAAACAAGACTTGAAGATCACCCAATAAATATAAACAAGAACCCTGAGGTTTATGAATAGTATAATGCTGAGTGACATGTTCATACAACATCTTCAAATCATGTCTATCCACCAAAGGAAAGATTTCCTTCAAGAAGTTTAACTGTATAGTAGAATTATCCAGTCGATAAACCGTATTAAGCTTCCCAGCTGTCCAATTGATCAAGACAGAATGTGTTCCTTCAGGAAAAACATCAACAGTTCCTTCCTTAATAAAAGTTGACTCAGCAGCCTTGAGATCTAAAGAAAGACTCTTGGAAAGATGCTTCCTAGCTAGTCTCACAGATCTCCTTAAGGAACTAAGTTTCCTTTTAGCCATACTTTTCTTCCTCCTACCAGATGTAGGTATCCCCAGAGATAATCCTTTCTCAGAATCTTCAAGAACATTTTCAGCTTGAGTAGAAGAAGAAGAAGGAGATATAGTTGGAACACCATCACATAAGGAATTCAGTCTGTCAAGCATCTCTTTGGCTTTCTTAGCTTTAGCAACCTTTAGATCATCTTGCTTACTCAAGGCAGCTCCCAAATTATCAACAGATGCATCACAAGGCAATGCTTCAGGAGAAACAATAGAAGGTTCAGCAGAAACAACCTTATCGATGGAAGGATTGACTTGAAGTTGTTTCGATAGTAACAATTGGAGATATCACGGGTGAACCATCATCAAAATTATCCACAATATCAACTGTTTTAGGTCTCTTTGCTTTAGGAACATTAGACATATTAACAATTCTTTCCAATGTAGAAGAAGAAGTAGAACCAGATGAAGAAAACTTCATAATCATATTATACTTTCTAATCAAAGCATCATCAGATAAAGCACATACTTGCTTCATAGACATGCCAGAATTATAAATAGTAGAACTATGATTCTTCACAACCCTCCTCATATGAGCTCTCTTCTGAGCTACAGTCATTGGTTTTTCCCTTTTTGCTTTATGCCTTTGAGCAACAATAGCTCTCCTCTTTGCAATTGCTTCTTGCTTCAGTTGTTGTCCCCGAGCCATCATTAGATCCACAAAATTATCACTACCAAAATCTGCACCTAATATACTCTGAGAAAGTGTAGGATTAGAAACTACTTGCTGAGTATAAACATCCCAATGTGCAGCATGCATCTGAGTACGCAATTCATCCAGTTCCTTTTGTCTCTCAGGAGGCAAAATTGATTTAGACTGAACTGCTAGCTGTTTAGCCAATTCCTCACTTTTCTTGTTCTGTGCACACTCATCTAACATTGTTGCTTGTGCTTTCAACTCCTGTTCACTTAACAGATCTGAACCAAGTGCTGCATCAATCACTGCTTCCTTCCCTTTATCAGTAGTCTCCTCAGCAGAACAGACTTGAGGTATATCCATAGAAGAAACTTCAGATGAAACATCCATGTGAACATCAGAATAAACAGGTTGAGAAAGATCTTTAACAGGTGTATAAAAGACTTCAGTATTAGAATCCAAATAAAAACTTCTTCCAGCAAAAAACACAGTATTATCATCTGCTGAAGGTTGAGAACGTAGTTGTTCTTGGACAAAATAAGCTTGACCATGTTCAGTAGCAACATCCTTCATTTGAACATCAGCAGATACTACATCAACACTTGATTCCTTAGAAGCTTCAGTGGATTCCTTATGCAGATATTGTCTTTTCCGTTTACTAGTGTATCGAATAGGTTCCTTTTTCTTTGAAGACTTAGCAGCAATAGGAGAAGAAACAGGAGTTGTTAGAGCTACATCGACCAAAATTCCATGATGCAAGTGAGTCTCTTCATGCTCCTCATCGAAGAAACCAAAACTCTCCTTTTGCCCCTATTTCCAAGTTGTTCTTCCAAGCTCTGAACTTTATTCTGCAACACCACAATCTGATCACCAAGAGTAGACTTGGTCTCAGCAAGCTCCTTCTTAAGATCAGTCACCTCACCTGCATACTTGTTCACTAGAGCATATATAGAGGTAAGTGTAATAGGTTCCTCAGCTCCACCAGCTTATTGCTCAGTGGTAATGGGAGCTTCATTGGGCCTTTCAGGAGAAATATGAACATGCTCAAAATTAGGAAATCCTTCATCAAATTGATTCCTAATAGGACTAGGTGTGGGCAATCTATCAGATTCATGCACAACCTCATCAATAGAATCTTGAGTAGGTGGTGGACTAGGACTAGGTCTAGGTGAAGGTATAGGTGGAGTAGGTCGGGAGAAACATTAGATGCTTGACAATATTAGAAGGGCCTCATCAATGGCAATGAAGGATTACCATCAGCAGTAACATCGGTAGAAGGTAGATTAACATCAATATCCTCATCGCCACCTCATTCTTTGAGGTAACATAGTGCCAAGAAGGATAATGTGTCCCCTCAAACTTAGTTCTCATTGAAGCAAACAACTTAGAAGTTAAAGCTCCTATGGGATAAAAGGCTTGGGTTTGGGTAGTAACCTCTAAGATCATCTGTGAAAACCTAGGGTACATCAAAAACTTGGTCTTTTTCCTAGTTATATTCTCAACCATATTATCGAAAATAAACTTAGAAAAATTATAAGTTAAACCCTGAGATAGACATATAATACCGCATCCCAATTGAGTAGAAAACTGATCCCATCCTCCTGATTTATTGCTTAAACTCTGAAGCAATGTATGAACCAAAAACCTCCACATAGGACAAAGCTGACTCTTTAACCACATATCAGTCCTTGTACCTTGGTATCCAATTGCTCTTAGCCCATCGAGTACCACGTGACATTAGAATGATAAACCCCATTCGATCATCCAAATGAAGTTGTCTTCTTATCGGCTCCTCTGTCACCACATGCTCGTTCCGTCAATCATTGCAACAATCTCGTATCACTCCTTTTCGTGGCGATGCCCAAAATTGAGTAACCAACGATTCATATATTGCATTCGGAGAATGTGTTGAAACATCTTGAATCTTTGATCTCGTAAGAATTCAACCATCGGTCTATACAACTCGTCACCCTTATTTGTTCCCGAGCGACTTTATTATGATCATGCTTGAATTGAGCGCCATGAGAGATATCGGAAGGTAGGGTTAAGATTCACACAAGGGGAAGTGTTTTGAATATGTGTAACAAGAGAATCGTTTAATTTGAGATGAAGATACACGAATAGCGAATATGTTAGGAATTAGAAATTCCAGGTATTAAAGAGTCGGTCACCTCAAGTATATGTAATCGTTAGAAAGCTCGTAGTCGTAGTTCTTTTAAGTTATGTAGTATTTAGTTAAGTAACACCGTGGAGGACTGACGGTCTTTACCCATCGTATGCACGATCCACGACCCGATGTGTGGCGATTTATGTAAGACTATAAATACTCTCTACCTCCCAAGGTAGAGAGTTGGAGCTCATAATAATATCTTTCACTTTCTCTCACTAAGTTCCCTAAACCTCTAACTTTCTCTCTCTAGAATTCCATCTATACGCCACGTTGTGTTATGGTTTGATGTGTATGTGAAAACTAATATCCTACAATTGGTATCAAGAGCCATGGTTAGATCATATCTTGCACATCTTTGGATTTCTAGTGGTTTTTGAGTTTGAAAAAGTTTAGTGGTTTTTGCATCATTTGGTTGATTTCTCGGGTTAAAGTTTGGATTTTGTTAGTACTTTTATGTTTAGAATCATCACAAGTGTGTAGGTTTTCATTTGGTAAGCTTAAATCATCTTGGTTGGGTTGTTTTTGGATTGAAAAGTGATGTTTATGTGGTTTTTTCATGCTAGCGACTTAACTCACGGATTAGTTTCTTCGAGCGACTTGCTTTACAAATTTGTAGCGAGTTACGTTTTAATCCTAGCGACTTAGATCTAGCGATTTCTGAGACAAGTAGTGGACTCTCCACTACGGTAGCGACAGTGATAGCGACTTGGTGCAGAGCGAGTTGCTCTTTAGCGACTTGTATCTTTAGCGACTTGAGTAGCTTAATTGTCGCCAAAATTTTGCTAGCGACTTGAGGCTTAGCGAGTTACTACTTAGCGACTTGCATTTGTCTAGCGACTTGGGACTCTAGCGACTTAGTGGTGTAGCAATTAAGTGTTAGCGACTTAGTGCATTATCTTCTAGCGACTTAGTGCATTATCTTCTAGCGACTTGAGTGATTGTTTACGGTTTTCTCTTGATTTAGTAAAATCCCGTGAAAGAATCTATTTCCGGTTTAATCATAGAGTTATAAAATCCGTATAATCTGTTAACATGTCTACCAACGTTCCTACTATCATCTCCACGATTGCTGTCGAGGGCGTTCAAGCGGTGGCTCGAGATACTCGTCCACCCATGCTTGATGAGCCCGACTACGATTCTTGGGCTCAACGAATCGATTGTATTGCCTTGGAAAGGAAAATGGTGTCAACATTCTCAAATCCATTGATGAAGGACCATATCGAGTTGAGACGACTAGAGACATACTTGATACTAATGAAGATGGTACTCTTGTTTACGGAATGGACGGACCTAAGATGTATGATGAGCTTGATGATAAGGATAAAAAGAGATTCGATGCGAGATATCGGGGCTTCAAACATTGTTCTTCAAGGTCTTCCTAAAGACATCTACAAGTCGATCAATCATAACACCGATGCAAAGGCGGTTTGGGATAATGTTAAGATGCTTCTCTCGAGTTCGTAATTAACTATGGAAGGCAGAGAATCCCAACTCTATGGCGAATTTGAGCACTTCAAGATGAAACCAGATGAGAATGTCTATGAGTACTATGTGAGATTTCATAAGTTAGTGAATGACATGAGGAACATCGAATGACTATGCCTAACATTCGGTGAACTCAAAATTTGTGAACAACATGAATCCCGAATGGCACAAGTTTGTCACATTTGTGAAGCTCACTAAAGGATTGAAGAATACAAACTATGAGCAACTCTATGCCTTCCTCCTTCGAATAGAGACATGCTATGTTTGAAAAAATGATTCTCAATCGGTTCAAAACCAACCGAGGAGAGACAAGCTCGTCTAATGACTCAATGACTTTCACTCAAACATCGAATCACAACCAAAGCATCACAAGTCATACCCTTGGGTAATGGTAATCACAAACTCATTCACGATCCTATGTTCAAACAAGGCGATCTTGATGCACACGTGGGTAACTTCATTAATCAACTAGCTCTTCTCATTAGTCAAAACATGAATTCTCTCCCACAAACCAACAACAACCTCGTAACGAGATCTAACCCACACAATCAAGCCACCGTTAAAGATGGAAGGATCGTGGTGCAACCGATTCAGAAAGACAAGATGATCGGGGAAGAGGTGGAGCGGGAGAGGTTATGTTGGCAACCGTAATTGAGGAAGAAATGGTAACCAAGGTCAAGCTAAGCCAATCAAATGTTATAAGCGTGGTGGTGAGGACACATTGCAAGGAAGCGCACATCTCAAAGCGTCCACTGAATCTTTGATTACTTCAGAGATAAGATCTTTGTTGGCACAAGCTCGGGACAATGGTGCCGCTTTGGATGAAGAGGAATTGCTGTTTCTTGCCGAGGGCAATGCCAAGACCTATGATGCGAGATGTGGATGAGCAACTTATTCAGAGATAGGTCACAATCATCGAATGCCTTTCATGTCGCCGACCGTGATGCATACGACTACGATGTGGATGATGGACCTCGGCACACACAATTTTATGGCTAGCATTTCTCCAATGGTTTCTCCCAAGGTCTCTTCTTCACCACTAGTGGCCCATCCCATGACAAGCTCATCTCGCAGGTATTTAAAACTATACGATGATGTCGATGTGCAACGGATGCATGACAAAGTACAATCAATCGAAACTATTGAATCAAATATTGAAAATATGGGTAATATCGATATTGTCCCATATGATCAATATGTGAAACAAAGTGAAAGTGAAGTTGTACCAAGTGATGCATCTTTGCGATCAACAATGACTATGTTTTTATGAATACACCGCATGTGCCCTCGATGATTCTCGTAATTTCTAACTAAATGCCTATAAAGAACGTGTTGCTATTTATGAACAACGTGCTAAATTTGAGTTGACCACTCGTGAGCGTGAAATGGATGACCAAGTGAGTACAAGAATTAGAAAAAGTAATTTTAGAAGAAGTATTGAAACAAGAATTAAATTCCTTGCAAGAAAAACTTTCTAAAACAACTAAGCAAAAACAAGAACTTCAAGAAAATGTGAAAATGCTTAAGCAAGAATTTAATGCAAAGGAATCAAAACTCTTGAGAGATTTTCTAATCGAAAACTTTGAAAAACAAACTTGAAAACAAGTTGTACATACAAGGAAACACCATTCGACCGCTCACATGGTCACTAAACATCGAGTCTTAAGCGATAAGCATAGCATTCCCCTTGTTGAGGAACCAAATCCAGAGGTAATTAAAAAGGCTAGAAATGCTCATAAGGTGCTTTATGATGGTAATGAAATCCTTAAGCCTAGGCGAAACCTAGGCTGCGTTGAGTGCCTTGAGGAAGATAAGAAATCAAATGAAATCACTAGGAAAAGATGAATAAGAAACAAATGATCCCAAATGCAAAGAGAAAAAATAATTATCACTCCTCATGACTACAAGAAGGAAAACGGATTTCCTTGAACAAGTTTAAGCCTCGGACATTGTTGACTCTGAACAAGTCTTCGGAAAAGGATTTAGATAAGCGTAAAGCGGAAAATATTGTTGAAACAAACCTCCCTTTGGAAAATGCCTAGAGCGACGTGTATCCTCCTAATACACCAATGCATCTTGTACCTAGAACAATTGCCACTAAAAGCAAGACATTAATTAGCCAATCGTTATATTTCAACTATTTGTTGATTTTGAGAAAACTTGCAAGAAAAGGATCACACCCACCGGTATAATCAAGGAGAAAGGGTTTTGAACAAATGAAAGAATGTTATTTAAGCGAGGTCATGCCCTTCTTTAAACTTCTAAAAGATCACTTTGAGAGTCTTAAAAGGGATAAAAGCGATATTAAGGGAATGGAAAAGGAATTTGATGCAATGGTTGTTGAAGTTAGTGACTATGAGCGTGCCTTTGAAATATAATGAGATTGAGAGAAAGAACTTGCATACATTAAATGAGAATCTTATTCTTGAATGTGTTGCTCAAGATGTGTTTTCATCGCTCAAATTGCTCTATTAATGCTTGTAACACCCGACCCGACAAGGGTAAAGATATCACAAATACGGTTTCATATCAGAACTTTAACTAATGTACAAAAGCGGAAACCTTTACAAAAACTTACAAAAGATAACATAAATAACTTATATTCAAAATAAATCTAAGATCTCTATGGTCAAAGTCTTGCTCTCATCTCTACTCTCAACCCGGATCACTATCCCATAAGCTTATCTTGAACGCTTAATACCGCCGCAGAAAAGAAAATGCGGTGAGCTTACAAAGCCCAGTGAGCAGATATAACGAAACAAAAGCAAAACAAATATCTGAATAACAAAATAAAATGAAATAAAGGCAAAGGATCTTTCGTGATTACGGAAGCACAAATATACGTAAACCAAACAACCACATAACAAATAGACATCACACAAACACATTAAAGACCCATACACAAACATATCAAAACAACCAAACACATTGCATACCAAAATAACAGATCACGTATAAGCCAAACGGAATGTCTAGAGACTAACGGAAAACACTTCTAAACAAATAAACATGGCATTCATACAAATCAATGAAGAAACATTTAAAGCACTCAATTCAATATTATAACAATGAAATAGCAAACAATCATGGCGAGATCAAATCATAAAGCGGATAAATACCTTAACGTATAAGTAAAGTTTACCGATTAACGGAACAATTATACTTACTAAACTTTCGAACAATTGATTATCACTAATGTAGTCATCACTCGGATCAAAAGTTCACATAATAATAAGTTAACAGACAATCGATGGCGACATGCGAATCATATTTAAACATTTTAATCGTATCCTAGCATGACAACTAGTAATCACTTGAACAAATACGTCATAAGCACATTCTCTAACATATCATATCGAATACATAATATAAACACTCAAATACCGAATCATACGAATACTTAACACATAAGTAACAGATAAAGATTTAGTCAACTACCACGAGCCCGAAACATATCGATCATAACATATCATAAGTAACCATTGAGTAGCTAGCTCCGAATTTGTGAAGACGCGTGTACACGACATCATTCACCGACAAATCATATCGGATAACAGATCGATCTAGGATGCATCCATACGCCCACGACAAATATAGGTAATATAATACCAACCGAGCTCATAACAAATAATGAGAGAAGGACGTGGCGTAACATCACTCTCGCCTAGAGTCATATCGAGGTGCATCACCGATACGGACATGGAACCCCATGACTAGTTAAATTTGGCTCGGTGTCAAACTAACTTAGGTCAAACAAATTGTCATAAATGACAGATCATACTTCATCTTAAAGATTTCATATAACTTATCGATAACATCTTATCATAAGGTTCATATTCAAATATAGTAAGGTTCAACAATTACACATATCAAAGTCTTCCTAACATAAAGTTCAAATCGATCTTGCATGGTTCAATAAAACATAACTTCGGATAAACAACAAATCACACAATCGGGAAAAAGGTTCATAGCAATGGCATTGGAAACCCTAATAAGTAAAATGGAAAGACTAACGAAAGAACATCGAAGGAACCTTTAGTAAGAAGGTCGAATGTATGTACGATAACATAAGTGTCTTGAAGTAAGACGAGAATATCCGTACCTTAAAGCAATTGAGAGAAAAGCAACAAATGAACGAATACGAAGATGTAATGTCGCGTCTCCTTCAACGAATCTACACGGATTATGATTATTTAATACTTATTAGTATAACGGATTAATCTCATTAATACTTTTAGGGTTGTCGATTATTCCCATTTTTAGTGATGTATTTAAATCACAACATTTTAGGGTATTCCTCATTAATTCACCAACTTCCTATTTAGGTTCTAGGGTTTCCTTACTCTTTAAATATTACTAAATACACATTAAATTCACATATTACTTCTTTAATGATTTCACTTTGACCTAGAACGTCATTTAAAACTCAAACGAAATTAACTCAAACTCACGCATGTCCTTACGAAATTCATTTACACATGTTTACCCATAGTTACCCAAAATTACGTGTTGCACCTTTAACATATTTAATTATCGTACTAACCCTATATTATCGATTTTACACTTCTAGCCCAAAAGTTTTAGAGTTTACAAAACATACCCTTTTAGTTAAATAAAATTGAATAGCCCTCTAAATATCCAAAATCACACGTTTAACCCCACACTTATTTTTATACGCTTAGTACAAGTATTTTCTTGTTTACAAAAATAACCTTTAAGTTTCAATATTTACAAAACCAACCCAAACCTTTTAATTAAGAACCGAATAATGTAAAATTTAAGTACAAGCCCTAAACCTAGGTTACACCAATCATTAGCTTATCATTACTAATTCATTAATTACCTTCCATGATTATAAGGAAACCCTAGTTTATACAAAACCCTAATCGCCTTTTAAATCTTTTCCTTTTTATGCGTTTGAATCAAGAAAACCCAAGACAATTCACACAAGCTTCAATTCATGATTATGCATTTTATTCAGGTCTTATAACATGTAATAGCTTCTGGAAAAATAGATTCATGATCTCTAAAAATATTATAAGCTCATTCGTTAGTTATATACGCTTTTAGGGTTTTAGGTTTCAAATAATTTCATACGACATATAAATCATGCATGGCTAATTTTATGTGTTATATACGACTTATAGGACTGAATTCAACATTAGAAACATACCCTTGATGAGCTTGAATCGTTGGAACAAAAGAAGCACAAAACCTCTCTTTGTCAAAACCCTAATTCTCTCAAAACTCACAACGATCACCACAAAGAACTCGAACTCAAACACTATTTTTCCCACCTTCTATACCTTGAATCTCGTCCAAGAAAAATGGTCTCAAGCTCTGGAAACTAGAAGTCGAATTGTTGAGGGTTTTTAGGTCGGTTTGGTGAAAAATCGGTTATTAGGGATTATAGGAACCGAATATTTGTATATATACTTGAGCTATTATTTTTCTTGTGGGCTTTATAATGCATTGGACTTAAATTAAATGGTCTTTTAATAATATAAATTATATTGGGCTTTTATTTAGTTTTATTTCTTTTATAAAGTTAATTAAATATATTCGGTAATTATAAAATACAAAAGTAATTTTATAAAATCATAAACTATAAAAATTACCTTTACAAAGTGTTTAATATTTATTTAGGTCATGTGGGATATTTCTTAAAATTCTCTCAATTTACATAGCTTACTTGGTATTCTTTTGAATTAATTTTTCATACTTTTAATTGTAGGGTTATTTTGGTCTTTTGTGAATTCTAGAAATTCGGGTATTACAATGCTTCCTAATTTCATGAACTATCTCTGTTCTCGAAAGTCTCTCATGATCGTGTCATTGAGCTTGAAAAACTAATTCTAAACTAAACGAGAAAATTGAATGGATGATCACGACAATTTGGTTAAACATTTTCTAAACTAGAAGTTGAGCATTTTAATTTACAACCGAAATATCAACATCTTAAAGAAAATGTCAAAACTTCAAATATCAAGACATCTTCGGATGTTCCGAGTTTGATGCGTTTTCAAATTAACAAACGTGATGAATGATTCAAGCTCAGTGCAACACGATCAGAAAGTTGAAAGCCCAAATCTCTCAATTAAAGGGTCAAACGAACAATATGACAGGCTCCCAAATGCCTCCTCCTTTAGATTCTCAGAATTCTCAAACGTTTCATCTTCAAAACCTAGTAAATGCTTTACAAAAGGAAAATGAAAGTTTTCTAGAAGAAAATGAAAAGGTTAAACGTCATTTCAATGAGTTATTTGAATCAATTAAGGTCACTCGTAACAAGAATAACGAACAAATAGCTTCATTGCAAAAGGAAATTGAGAATCAAGTGTCGTGTAAAAGGAAAATGCCAATGACCAATGGGGAGAATGGTGTATCAAAGGTTCACTCTTGTAATAAATATGCTTTGTGCGTGACATATGTCCCTCCTCATCTAAGGAACAACAAACTAGCTATTCAAACATATTTCTCATCTCTTAAGGATTGCTTAGAATGTCTGCGTGAGATTGTTGAAGAGGATAAGCTAGAGAAACCTCATGATAATGCAGTTGGACATGCATGCTTATATGCCAAACGATCTCAAGAAATCTTAGAATGCTTGATCACAATATGCCCAAAGACATTAGGTGAGAGAGTTAACCTTTGATTCCATGTTCGATGCCTAATGCCAAGTATGATATGCACTCGATTCCCAATGCTTTGAATGTGAACCGTAGTGTGCCCTTGAGTAGTTCGGTTTTAGATCGTCGATGCTAAGAAAGAGAACTCAAGTGTGCCTTCTAGAGTACAAATCTCAAGACTCTAGTTTTAAGAAAGTGAACATTAGTGTGCTCGCATGTAGTTCAGATCCCAAGACATCTAAATGTAATGCAAAGAGTAGTAAAACCTACTAATGTTCCCATTCCTCTACAGAGTAATCGTGACATTAAAGGGAGCGGTCAAAGTCTCAAGACAATACAAGGAATGATAGGACCGCAAGCTAAGAATGTGCATCGAAAAGAGTAGAAGAACAATCTAGGAACTTTAAGTTTGAATCGAATAAAACGAATCGTGTTGATTCTAGTATTAGCCATAGGCGCATTGTAATTAATTCGAATTCGATACTATTTGCAAACCTTGTATTGATGTGCGCTTGAATTTCGCCTCTAATCATGAATGTGATGTTAATGTTTCGCCTAATGATGTTAATTGTCCAGTTAATATTGTTAATGCTAAAACTCATGCTAAGAAGGCTAAAAGGCAAAACGAAGAAAGTTAGAAAACGGTGGAAACCCACGGGAAGAACATGCGATAAATTAGGCTTTATTGGATACCATTGGTCATAAGACTAATCGATAATGCCCACTAGAAAATGGATGCCCACCGGTAGAACTATTCCTTAAGAAGTAATCACACCGTGAATGTGGCTAATACTGCACACTAGTATCGCATCTATTCACAATGATTCCATTGCCTCACTTTCGATATGAATGCTTCTATTTCGATGTGGGTGTTCAACATTGTTACTAACCAAATGGAACCCATTCTTGCATGGGGATCCCAATTATCCGATTATCCATTCTTGTCGTGTTCAACCGCAGATCGCTCAAATCGATTACGTGGTACCGGACTCAGTCGTTCCAAGCATATGACCTGGAGACCGGTCTCGCTCATGAACTTCGTGAGCAAATTCATCTGGATCGTTAGATTCGGTAATGATCATTTCGGTGCTATTATGGGTTATGGAGATTACGTTGTTGGTGATAGTGTCATCTCTAGAGTCTACTATGTGGAAGGTTTGGGTCATAATCTGCTCTCGTTGGTCAATTTCGTGATTCTCGATCTAGAAGTAGCCTTCGAAAACATACCGCTTTGTTAGAGATCTTAATGGTAAGGAACTGTTAAAAGGAACTCGTGGCTCAAATCTTTACACCATCTCTATCGATGACATGATGAGGGCTTCTCCAATCGCTTGTTATCAAAGGCTTCAAAACAAAGTCATGGTTATGGCATCGTCGTCTCAATCACTTGAACTTGGCACCATCAACGATCTTTCCGAAAGGACTTAGTTGTAGGTTTACCTAGACTAAAGTATGAAAAGGATCATCTTTGTTCAAGATGTCAATTGGGAAAAGCAAGTAGTATGCCCATAAACCCAAACCTACTAACTCGTCACGAAGTTCTTCATATGATTCATATGGATTTATGTGGACCAATGAGGTGCGTAATATCTTTGGGAAGAAGTATGTGTTAGTTGTGGTTGATGATTACTCTAGATTCACTTGGGTCAAGTTCTTAAGGACAAAGGATGAAACTCGATATCATCATCAAACTCATCAAACAAATGCAGGTTCGACTAAACAAAACCGCCGTAATTATCGTAATGACAATGGAACCGAGTTTGTCAACAAACAACTTAGTGAATTCTATGAAAGCATTGGAATCACCATCAAAGAAGTGTTCCACGAACCCTCAATGAACGGTGTAGTTGAAAGACTAAATCGCACTCTTGTTGAAGCCGCTAGAACAATGCCGATCTACTCAAAGGTTCCAATGTTTCTCGGGCTAAAGCAATTGCCACGCATGCTACACACAAAATCGTCCTCGATTCACATTGTTCATGGAAAAACTCCATATGAACTTGTCCACAACAGAAAACCTAATCTATCTTTCCTTCGTGTGTTTGGTGCATTGTGCTATCCAACTAATGAGGTCAAGACTTAGGCAAACTTAGGGCTAAAGTCGACATTGGAGTATTTGTAGGATATGCACCAAACAAAAAGGGATACCGAATCTACAACAAAAGAACCCTAAATATCATGGAAACAATTCATGTTACGCTTGATGAGTCGACCGGTCAAATGGATCCCCGACACTCCACTCGGGACCCGCACTTCAAAACAGTCCCATTGGTTCATCCTTGTTCCAAACTCTTCTCAAGAAACTCCATATGTACCTCCATCCAAGATGATTTAAAGAAATTGTTTGATCCTATGTTTGATGAACTGTATGATTCAATTACTAATGAGGTGTTGATCCCTACAACAGAGGATGCTCATATTCCCGTGAATGAAGTCAATCCTCGGCCTCAATATCTTTAAGTCAAGAAGCACCCGTCACGATCCTTCGGCCTCATCAACAAATCATCATTCTTCAAATGTACATCATGGAAATGTTTCGCATCAATGATGAAGTTAATCCCTTTGCTACTCCTCAAGATGCTCCATTTGAAAACATATTTGCTACTCCCGAATCATCATCGAACCATCTTCTTCGTGAGACATCGACTTAGCTACCTCGGCCTTAACAACCGCCACATGAACACCTCGAAAATGGACTCACGATCATCCATTAGACAACATCATTGGAAATCCTCTCGCCCGTATCAACCCGAAACAACTTGCAACCGATGCCTTATGGTGTTTCTTCAACTCCGTACTATCTAAGATCGAACCAAAAGATGTTAAACCGCCATGAATGAAGATAATGGTTCAATGCCATGCAAGATGAAATTCATGAGTTTGATCGACTTGATGTATGGGAGTTAGTACCACCTCCAGGCGTGCTATGATTATTGCTCTTAAATGGATCTTCAAAGTGAAACTTGATGATCATGGTGATGTGTTGAAGAACAAGGCTCGATTAGTTGCTAAAGGATATCGCAAGAGGAGGTATAGACTTTGAAGAATCTTTTGCTCCAGTTGCTCGAATCGAGGCAATCGTAATCTTTCGGCTAATCCGCTAGTAAGAACATGGTAGTCTATCGATGGATGTGAAGACGGCATTTCAACGAGATCTTAAAGAAGTCGCTCACGCCGCCCAACCTCAAGGATTTGTAAATCAAGAGCATCCTACTCATGTTTATCGTTTGAAGAAGGCTCTTTACGGTTTAAAGCAAGCTCCAAGGGCTTGGTATGATACATCGTCAAAGTTTCTTCTATCAACCGGATTCATCAAAGGAGCAGATTGATCCTACTTTGTTCACCGTGAAGTCGCAAACATTTAATTCATGTTCAAATTTATGTTGATGATATTATTTTTGCCTCGATGCACCCAATGGAATGTGATCGTCAATGAAATGAGTTCAAAATTTCAAATGTCAATGATGGGACAAATGTCATTTTTCTTGGGATTACAAATTTCACAAAGTCCGGAGGCATTTTCATAAATCAATCTAAATATGCAACCTGAAATCTTAAAGAAATTTGGATTTGATTCAAGTGACCTCGTTGACACCCCATGATTGATCGAACCAAACTAGATGAGGACCTCTCGTGGATCATGATTGACCAATCGAAATATCGTAGTATGATTGGATCCCGATGTATCTCAACGCTAGTAGACTAGATATCTTGTTCGCTATTTGCATGTGTGCTAGATACCGTGCTAAGCCTACTAAAAGCACCTTGAAGCGATTAAACGGGTCTTCGGTATCTCCAAGGAACCATCAATATGGGTCTTTGGCACCAAGGACACCGGTATGTCACTAACAAAGATATGCGTCATGCGATCATGCGGTGTCAAGATACTCGTCAATGCACGCCGAGGTGCTCATTTTGGGTGATAAGCTTGTGAGTGGTCTTCAAAGAAGCAAATGAGTACTTCTATTTCCTCTACAGAGGTGAATACATAGCAATGTCATCTTGTTGTGCTCAAATCTTATGGATGAGATCTCAATTATCCGACTATGGCTTTGAATTCAACAAAATCCTCTCGCATCGCGTGATAATAAAAGTGCTATTGCTCTCATGCAACAACGTTCAACACTCAAGAGCAAAGCATATCGACATTCGACATCATTTCATCGGGGAACAAGTGGAAAAAGGTGTGGTGGAACTATATTTTGTGAGGTCCGAATATCGCTAGCGACATCTTCACCAAAGCTCTTCCAAGAGAACGTTTTGAGTTTATTCTTCCACGCCTTGGTTTGAAAAGCCTTCAACCGAACTCTCAAACGCCTTCGAGGAGGAAGACGAGGAGTAAAGGTCCATCTTCATCTATCTCTTGTAAATATTTATTCGAAAAACAAAATACAAAATTATAAAACTTTCAAAATCCATAAAAATCGAAAAATTCAAAAAATCTTCAAAAAATATTGTCAATTTGTCATGTTTTTCTCGGTTCGATAATATCTACGGTCTTTGTGATGTCATTCAAAGAATGACACGGGTCTTTAGATGTTGAATTCCAAAAAATATATATATATATATATATATTTTTGGGAGAAAGAGAATAAAATGGTTTATTGTCATCTTCGTGCAATAACCGGTTTTAAAAGAAAGAACAGAGCCATGTTTTATCATGTTTTCAAAATTCCATGCTCGATTCTATAAACATTTATCTCCGAAAACTAAATGCTTTGAAAAATAACTCGATCTCTATTTTTGATAATCATCGGGACTTATTTGTCAAAATCTCATCTCTCAATCAACAACCTATGTCATTGATTGAGGGGAGAATGATTTCAATTAAATTAAAAGTTATTTGGCATTAAATTGTTTTCAAAAGATGTACATGCATGTTTTATCAATGGAGTCGATCCTTATCGGTTCAAACGCTTTCATAATCAAGTCACAATTCTCCTTAAAGCTTTCAAAATCAATTTAAATTATAAGAGATCACAAATCTCAAATGATTTGATAATTGTGATCGGGGAGAATGTGTGATTTAAATTGGATTTAAACCGATAATTCGGTAAATGGTTTTATAAGGATGTACATGTCGTCCTTCCCACATGTGACAAACGATTTCAAATTTTCCATGCACATGTTGAGGGGAGCATCTATCTTAAACCTATGATTTGAAATGTGATCAACTTATCTCATGTGCAAGTTCCTCTAGTATGTGCAAAACTCTCTTCAAACCCCGAGGCACATATTGAGGGGAGCAAATTTATGGAAACCTCATCCTTCCCGAAATGCTCTATCTACTTGATTTGATGTGGGAAGTGATGTTGATATCTTTAGAAAATGGTAATCAAAGAAGTTAATTCTTTCTCTTGCCTCGCGTGCAAAACATTTTCAAATACTTGATGCACATGTTGAGGGGAGTTCTAGTTCTAAAATATCAAAAACAATTTCAGAACAAAATGATTTGATAATATATCATAAGTATCTTAATTGATTTTCAAATGGTTTTCAATTGGTTCCATATGGCGATGAACAATACCAAAAAGACCTACCAACTTTACTTTATGTATGGTGATATAAGGATGATAAGGTTAGGTTTTGTTCCCATGATCCGCCGAATCGGAGGGATCTACCCAAGGACAATCCACTAGTTAGTGTAGAAGTCCTTAGGTATGATGATAAAAGGAGAAAAGTGAGATATGGGAAGAGTGCGATCGAGACCGAGCTAGTACCGAATAAACCCAACAAGGTTCTAGCTATGAAGTCTCGGTAAGCATGAAGGGTTGAAGAATTAAAAGAATTGAATGAGAAAGGGTGAAAACAAATAGCCCTCCATTTATTCAACCTTAGGCGTAAACGGGTTCACTTCATATGCTACCGATGGTAACATCGATTGTAGACAAGACGTCATGGACCCAAAGGACGACCGCACTTCAACTTTCCAAACCACTCAAGTTCCTCTTAAAAGGACTTGTTTCATTCTCATGGGGAACCGACATTATCTATCGACTTTCTCTTAGAGATTGTTGATATTGAAGAAGGAGACCTCTCCCTAGTCTCCGACACGGGATCCAAATATGCACAAATTGAGTCTAGAGCCACGAGATCATCAATAAATCTCATTAGGACACTTTCAATGAAGACTCTCTGCTTCACACAATGTGGAAAGAGAGATTATATCTTGAGTCCCACGATTATCCTTGTGGTATTGCGAGAACATCCGAGTGATGTGTTATCATATTCACAATGAAGATGGAAAGCCTTCGAGCCATCATCAAACAAGCTCTCGGTAGGTGGCATGTGAGATCTATTATCTGGATCAACCATGTGTCAACCGAGCAGAAACAATGGGGCGATTCAATCTCTTGAATCAATCTCGGTTCGAGATCCGGATTGACGGATACCTTTGAAAAACCGTCTTTGTGCTTAACTACTCACTTCTTTAGCACATCGACCGTGTACTCATTTTTCAAACCAAAAGGTGTTTTTATGATTGATAATTGATTTTCAATAAAACCTTCGTTGTATTGCAAAACAACTTCTATTGAGCAATACACGATTGTTTTCAAATCTCTTTTCATCAATCGCTGGACTTAAAATTATTTGGTTCACTCACTCCGTGTTGTCTTCTTTGAGACGCTTCGGTTTGAGAACAACTAGAGCAACGCGAACCGTGGCCGGTACTCAATTCAACGAAGTGATCAAAGACACTTTCGTGCGATTTATTGCTAATCGTTGTATGCGGTACACCCAACGCTTGCGTTGATCGAATGAAGCGGTCAATCCATAGCCGCATGCTCACTTAACACATTCATCTATAAAGAAATCATGATTAGTGCATCAATGACTCGATATTTACACTCCATGCCTACTACGCTGCGCCAATATCATGAATCAACTAAAGCTTCCGCTATTACGATGAGAAGATATCATGATCCGTAATGCGAGCATGTCGGTCCTAAAGTTACAACATCACATATTACCAACACCACAAAGGATGTGTCGAGATTGTTGATTGTCGATGATCTCAAATGATGGCTCAAAATTATTATCACGTGGATCAAGAAAAGACCTCCACTTGGAGTATCCAAACATGCAATGAGATGAATCTATGACTACGAGCTCAGGAGCAAAGGACTACATCAAGAATGCAAGATCAATTGTTAATGTATTATCCGTTGTATTCAATGTAATTTTGGTACATGATTGAGGTAACCTCCTTGGGGAGATTGTTAGAATTAGAAATTCGGTATTAAAGAGTCGGTCACCTCAAGTATATGTAATCGTTAGAAAGCTCATAGTCGTAGTTCTTTAAGTTATGTAGTATTTAGTTAAGTAACACCGTGGAGGACTGACGGTCTTTACCCACCGTATGCACGATCCACGCCCGATGTGGCGATTTATGTAAGACTATAAATACTCTCTACCTCCCAAGTTAGAGTTGGAGCTCATAATAATATCTTCACTTTCTCTCACTAAGTTCCCTAAACCTCTAACTTTCTCTCTAGAATTCCATCTATACGCCACCTTGTGTTATGGTTTGATGTGTATGTGAAAACTAATATCCCATGAATAAGTAGTAGTTTACCAATTTTGGTCAATGGTTGACCAATCGACGCGTATCGCTACTTTTACCCAATTTAACTTTCAACTCAAGAGAAACACTCGCCATTCTCAAGAAGAATACCGATCGCTGTAAATAGATCACGATTCAAGAAGCTTCAAGAAATATCTTTTACTTGCTTCAACTATACGCATTAAATCTCATCAAGTCTTGAAACTGCCTATAAAACAATCCCAATGCACACATAACTCTTCATAAAACCCCCAAATATCCTCACAAACCCTAATTTCATCAATGCTCCAAAATTAATCACAATCAACCATGAGTAGTTCCACCCCAATCACCCTTTCATCAGATGACAATGAATCCTCCTTAAGCAGTCTTGAGAGGTGGAAGAAGAACTATTTGTCAAGCAATCGAGACAATGGTGAAGACAACTCATCCATAAGTTCATATGTATCACCTTATGAAGACTCGATGAGGAAGCAACTTCAAAGAGAGTGAATGAGCCTCCCTTGCTTGTTGTGAATGTGCCATCCCTAGCGTTGATGATTCCGATGACTCGTAAGAAGAGAACATCTTACTCCCAACCTCCAAAGACCTCGGCCTCAACGAAGGCTACGTGCAGAATCCACCACTCCCTAAAGATAGAGGTGGTTCTTGGTATTTCGCACTGTGTTTTGGTGCATCAACACACATCGTAGAGGAAATGCTTAAAGATGGTGGATTGATTGCATTTGGTTGAAATCAATAGATGAAGCACAAAGGACATATTATTTTTCTTCATCATCATGATTTGCATCAATCCATCCTCTCCATTTTGATCCTTAGCATCCTCACCATAGTAGTTATGCATCTTCACCATCGAGATAGAATGAATGTGTGGTTATGCAAGACTTCACAAATGCATATCCAAAGATCTAGTGTGAAAGATGTGACGATCATGCATATCCAACATTATGTTAGATGTTGGAATAGATGATATGTACTAGATTAGGATTAGTAGATCATGTAGTTGCATTTGATGTTGATTGTACTCTGAAGTCAGAAGTCAGAACTGCTTCTCTTGAATGAATGAACAATTTGCTTCAAGATTCTCTTGAATGAACATTATAACTTCAAGACATTGTCTTGAGAAACAAATAGCTTACTTTAGCACTTTGAATTCGTAAGAAACAAGCTTTAGAGCTTTCTTGACCATTTACCAAATAATAACCAATCTGCAAAACAGAACAAACACAGAGAAACACACAAACTAACAAAGAAAAACAAACTGAGATTACATTAGCAGGTTAGTGTTAGCTAAAAGCAAACAAAAGTATACATACTAATCTACAAAATTACATAATAAAATGCAAAGTATACACAAATCCTCCCCTGAGGCATATGCCTCCCCTGAGGCCTATGCCTCCCCTTAAACTTTGCAGTTAAGGGTTAAGCATACCGATATGGACCACAAGGTGTTGAAACCTTGGTCCATCAAAAGCCTTGTTAACAAACCGCCACATTATTATCGATGTGAATTTTAACCACTTTTATCAAATGTTTATCATATGCATCTCTTATAAAGTGGTGCCCGATTTCAATATGTTTTGTTCACTTGTGAAAACTGGATTTTTAACAATGCATATGGTACTTTGATTATCAATAAAATTGTTGTGTTCATGAAATTGTACCCATAATCCAACAATTGATTTTGAATCCAAAGAACCCGTCTACAAACAATTAGCAAAGAAGAACGCATCGCTTCAAGAGATGAGGTCGCCACTATAGTCATTTCTTGCATTGCCAAGAAATCAATCTCTTTCAAGGAATTGGCAACCTCAGGTGGTGGACCTCCTATCCGATTTGCACCAAAGATAGTCACTATCACTATAAGCTTCCAACTTAAAAGGAGACTCTTTTGGGTACCAAAGGCCTAAATGAGGTTGGCCTTTGAGGTACTTAAAGATCTTCTTAACAACATTGAGATGGGAAGTAAGTGGAGTAACTTGATGTCTCAAACAAACACTCACGGCAAAAGTAATATCAGCCTTGAAGTCATTAAATACATCAAAGAACCAATCATTGACCGTATAAATGAACATTCACAGTGGATCCGCTTCATTATTGGTCTTTGTCTTAGGAGCTTCATAAGGTGTCTTGGCAGCCTTACACTTTCCATACCAAACTTTTTCAAGATGTCCTCACATATTTATCCCGATCGATAAAGATACCATCAAGTTTCACGAACTTGAGACCCAAAAGAAAGTCAACTCCCCATAGCACTCATCTAAAACTCTCCTTCATAAGCTCCTCAAACTCCCCGCACCAAGCTTCTTTGTGGATCCAAAATAATGTCATCCACATACACTTGCACAAGAATAATGTCGTGGAATTCTTCTTAAGGAAAAGTGTCTTATCAATTGCACCTCATCTATAGCCATGCTTGTTGAAATGATGAAAGCTCAGCATACCAAGCTCGGGTGCCCGATGAAGTCCATGAGAGCTTTGACTACTTTGTAAACATGATTAGGATGATCCGGTCTTCAAATCCTTTAGGTTGAGTGACATAAACCTCCTCTTCTATTTCTCCATACAGAAAGCACCTTTAACATCCATCCGATATACCATAAAACCCATGTAGGATGCATAAGCCAAAAATATCCGAATGGCTTCAACTCTAGCCAGTGCAAACACCTCATCATAGTCAATTCCTCCTCTTGGCGATAACCCCGAGCAACTAATCTAGCTTTGTTTTTATCACAACACCTCTTGCATCTCTCTTATTCTTCAAAATCCATTTGGTCCCAATTGCATACTTGCCATCGTGTAGTGGTACCAAGATCCAAACTCGCTAATTTTGAAATTGTTGCATTTCATCCCGCATTGCTTCAAGCCAACTGGAATCTTCAAGGCTTGAGTAACACCGTTGGTTCCACTTGAGAGAAAATATGCAAATGCAGACAATGTTCATAGTCTCGTATGATTGTCTCTTTGATGATTGGAGACATAAGAGATAAATGCCACTGACCATATTTAGAACTTGTCACGAGCCCTAGTTCTAACGGTGCATTAGGATCACCAATAATATTTGACCGTGGATGAGCATTGTTGATCCGCTTAGTAGCGATGAGTGTTGACATCAATGGAGGAATCAAGATTAGTCACCGTAGGTTCAAAATCGTGATCATAGGAAGGTGAGGTGAAGATGCCGACTTTTGGTTGATGATGACCAAGATCAAGGTATTGGAAAACGTATAAGGTTCTCCAAGGTCCGTGGTCTCTAGTAGAAATAGGAGTAGAAAAGATGTCCGTCAACAGATTTGGAGATGATAGGAGAAACAGGATCACTTTCAAGCAGAATGATTGTTTCCACTGATGGTTTCACTTGCACTCTACTCAGCATTTCTCTCAGCCTCTAGGTTAGCTGCATACTCCTGTTTCTTTAACCTAGCAAGGTCTTCAGCATATTGTGAATCATCATCACTCATATCAGCACCATCTTTTGAAGAATTTCCTGCAAAATTGTTGATGGAGAAAGAAGGCACAGTAATAGGTTGTTCACCATCTTCAAGCTCACTGTCAGAATCAGCATTCAATGTACCTTCATTGTTAGTAGGAGACTCTTGAGAACCTGCATTTTGGTTAGCCATATGTCTAGAATAACCCAAGTAATCAGTTAAGTAATCAAGGTCAAAGGACCACACATGACCCCGTCCTTGAACATTAGGCTTATCTTCAAGATATCTCAGTTCAAAGTCTCCTCTATCTTCCTACCGCATAAGTTGTACACTCTATAAGCTTTACTATGAGTGAATAGCCCACAATATAACCATCATCGCCCTTCTCATCAAATTTACCAAGTGGATCACTAGTATTAAGAATTGTCACTTGTGACCAAAAGGTTTGAGGTAATGGATAGCAGGAGCTTTCCCAAACAAAAGTTCATATGGTGTTTTGAGGTGAGGTCTAGTAATGGATACCTGTTCAACACATAACAAGTCGTGCCAATGACTTCGATTCAAAACATAGTGGGTAACTTAGAGTCCGCTAGCATAGATCTTGCACCTCTATCAAGGTCCTATTTTTCCTTTCACCACCCCATTTTGTTGTGGGGTTCTTGGAGTGCTATAGTCCCTTTTAATACCTTTAGACTGCAGAGTTCTATAAGTACAAGATTCTTGAACTCGTCCCATTATCACACCTTATTCCTTTAACCTTCTTGTTTAATTGATTTTCCACAAGGGTAATGAAGTCTTCAAGACTTGAGATGTTTCATCTTTAGTCCTCGTAAAGAATACCCAACAAAATCTACTATATCCATCGGTGATAACCAAACAAAATACTTGTGATCTATGCTTCTTATTTGAGTTGGACCAAAAGATCCATATGAAGCACCAAGAGGTTCGAAATGATGCTCACAAAGAAGAATGACTTTGAATGAGGCTCGTGTTGCTTTCCTTTGTTGCGTGCAACACAATTATGATCATTAGTGAAAACTTTGGAAGGAAGACCTTCAACAAGACTCCGTTTAGAGAGATGATTTATGGTCTTGTAGTTCACATGAGCCATCCTCCTATGCCATTTGGTAAACTCATCCAAGGATGCTTTGGCCACCAAATAAGTTAAGTCACCTTCCGTTTAACATCGCTTAAGTTGAATGTATATAGATTGTGATTTCGAGGAACTCTCAGAATTGAGGTATCTTCGGGAGTTTGAAGTCTTTAGACAAGACAAGACATTCATTCTCCGAGAAGAGTACTTTGTTCTTGGTGTCACGATTTGTGAGACTCGAGAACAAATTGAAGTGTTGGAGTTCCGACATAGTATACATTCTCAAAATCCAGTTGAGGTGTTTTGATGGTCCCTTTCCAAGAATTCTTCCATCACTTCCACCAAAGGTCACATTGCCTCCACCTTCTATAGGTACAAAGTTATGCATGAAATCCTGTTTCTGACATACTCCTTGAACAACCACCATTATAATTCCAATATCCTTATGCTTAGGGGATGATCCTACAACAACAACAAAAATATACAAAATATTAGTACACTATGGAGGCTCAAGTCATTGCCGACTTGAACCCCTTTGTGGACCATTTGATTTATGCCAGCCGGATGTAAAAGATCCACTATTGTTCTTGGGTTTCCATTGAAATTTAGGTCCCTTTGATTCCAAGAACAACTCATTGAGGACTTGATGTAGTATCCCTGCACTGCTCCCAAAGATTCATAAAGTCAACATATCCAGGCCAAAAACCATTATTAAAATATGAACTTGTTGGTTGCACAAATGGTTTAGCAAAAGATCTTCTCCAAGTAAAAGGAGAATCAGTATAAGATGCTTGTGGAACATAAGGTGGTATAGCATTAACATTGGTCCACATTGGTCTAGATGTCCTAGAATCACCACACCTACTCATTCTTTGCTCATGATAGTCACAATCCTTAATTAAATGAAATTTACTTCCACACACAAAACATGTCTTCTGCTTAGAAGATTTATTCAAACCAAAAGATGTTCTATTACAAGCGTAAGTATTCAAACCAAAACCATGAAAAGAATTGTTTTAACGTAATTATTATGCAAAGAATTAGAAAAAGGTCTCGTGAGGAACTGTCTTGGAAGTTGATTCCTTGGCAAAGAACTCGACATGCTTATAGGTAGTCTTGGGTGCAAAGGGGTGTAGACTGGGAAGGTCGACTTGGGAAGGTCGACTTGTCATTTGAATCACACTGTGGACCATTGTTTCGGAGGACTTGTCATCATAACACAAGAGACAAAGTTATTAGAAGATGTTTCGTGGTCCGCAAGTCTTTTGACTTTTGCCATGAGATGGTGTGATCCATCAAAGTCAGAGAAATAGAAAGGTCAATAGGCATGTGCTCACCTCTAATAGGTCCATGAACAAGATGTAGGTCACCTTCTTTGACAAAGTTAGCTAAGCTCGGTGTGGATTTCGCCCATCATTCCTAGCTTCTAGCCCTACATACTTTTGAAAACCTAAACCTATTGTAGAAGTTTTAGATTGACTACCATATATGAGACCGGCTAGTTTGTTCCCATTCATTTGCCATTCATTATGCCTAGCTACCTCTTCATCCAGCTTTTTCAATTCTAGATTCTCGACTCTACATCCGCTCTTAACTTCTCGGATCTTTTAACTCATTATTAGAACATTCAAGATCACTCTAATATCCTAATTTTTTCATCATAAGCTATTTGATTCTTCCGAAACCAAACCTTTTGTCTTTCTAATATTTTTAAAGCATGTTTATAAGCATCAACCTCAACATAGCATTCATTATATTTAGGTTTCAAAGTATCATAAGCTTCTTTGAGTTCATTATAACGCTCACTACAACCAAACACACGTTTTGTACACGAGAGATGCCCATCAATGCAATCGATCATGCCTATCCTCTCAAGTACAACTTGCAAACAACCCAAGATTGACAACACCAAGACCATCATCATTCTCCCGCTCATGTTGCGTCAAATCCACGCTTTATCAAGAGTAACCAAAGTCGCGAGGCCTTTCCACCATCCCTCCGATTACTGCGATAGGAAGAGTAATTCACCTCATCACCAAATTTTTCCGTCCTTGCACTCTATGGAGAAGTGACCCATTTGATGACATGTAAAGCACTTGACCTTCTTTTGTCAAACCTAGTTGGATCTCTTCCTGAAAGCCGAACTTCCTTCCATCCTTTCTTTCAAATTTCTTGATGTCCATAGAAAGCATGGCCACCGCCATTTTAACTTCATCTCTTCCATCTCCAATGGATCCACCGATCGAAATCCTCATATGCAAGTTGTCACGAGGATCATAATCAACAAAGAAGGATCCAAGTACATCTTCCATTACCCCACTAGTTCTTTGTTGAGAACTAGATGAAGCAAAGAGACTAGATGAACCATAATACTGCTGGATTTGGAGCATGGATCATCTTTGGGGTAGATGCCCCAACAAAGGCCGTGTGACTAGTAGTGGATGATGACCAAAAGGACTTCTTACATCATGTTCAAGAGCTTTAAGTTTGTTGTATGACTCATCAAAAGTAAGCATATCCAAACCACCTTTAGCTTTTAAAGCAATGCTTACTTGTAGCCGGGATGAAGGTAATGACCTCAAGAACTTAGAATTACAATCATCATTATCCGGCTTTGCCTATAGTCGACTTAATCGACTTAAGATCTTGTGAAACTTGTCGCCCTTGTGAATTCCTTCCTCTTCAGAGATTTGAAAGTCTTGAAACTGTTGTCGCAGCATGGACTTTCTCAATCTCCTAGACTCCTCATTCCCTCCGATCTTAGCCTTGATCGCCAACCATATATCTCTAGCATCTCCCATATAATGAAAATCACTCAAGTGATCTTGAGGTATCGCTCAAGAAGTATAGTTCTCACCTTGTGCTCTCATTGAACCGCCAGATCTCATCGCAGATTTTGGAGGAGCAATGACAACATCTCATCGGGATCGTGGTTGTCCTTTTAATCGCTTTCCTCGCACAATTGACCGTAGATTCCAATCAATGTTGGAAATCCGGTTTTGCATCCGAATGGCCCAAAGGTCATACTCTTCTCTTCAAGTATGGGAATTTAGCATTGCCGTTGGATAGACTAAGTCGTTGTAGGAAGCACCGTTATTGTTGTTGGTAACTTCAACATCGCCAAAAACTCGGACATGGTGAAGAATGTAGTGATTGTAAGGATAAAACAAAGAACTGTTCTTAGTATCGTAGAGACTCTCACGAGGCTCGATACCACTTGTTGAAACTAGCGCACCTTGATAGATCTTGAGCTCGTGGATCGTTAGCTATGCCTATGTAATCACAAGCACAAGAAAAGACAATCTCTACTACCGTATTAAGTAGCGGAATTACAAACACAAGTAACACAAATAACTAAGAACTCGTGATCCTCTATGGATCTTTATATTAATAAAAACTTTGTTTTTCCAATCGTACATAACTCATACTATTGTGTTCCTTTTATAGACAAGGAACCCTAAACAAAACCCTAAACCGCTTCCCAAGAAACGATAAACATAAAACTAAATAAGATATACACAATCACTTCCTAATAAAGCTCATGTATATCCAAACTAAATATACTAAACACGGAATAATAACTTCCGAAACAAACTAATAACTATAATACTTCAAAGTAATTATGTCTTCAAGAGAATCCATACACTTCAAAGTAATCCCTTCAAGAAGAATTCAAAGATAATCCATACTTCACATAATTCCCAACAAGAACTCTTTATTGTAAGTTTTCTTGTTAGACTTTTAGAATCACAAACCTGGGTAGAAGAAGCTTGTCTTGCATTTAGTGACAAACTTTGCTTTATATGACTCTTGGTTCTCAACGTCCCGCCTTCTATTTCTATTGCCTAAGCTAATGTTCTCTGTTGGCACATCTTCATAGCAGGAATAACTATTTGTTAAGACAATATCGATTTGCAAGAAACTAACTAAAATATATAAAATTAAAAAATAAAGGTAGAGGGTACATAGATAACAAAAATGACATTTTCATGACAAAACATAATAAATCTAAAAGGTTATACTAGTTCGGATATAACTTTTGTTCAAGTATATTTTGGGTTTAAGGTTGTAGTAAAATTTTACTAGAAAAAAAAGTTTGCGGCATGATCGAGACGCCTATCAACAAATGGATCGTGTGATCAATTTGGATTACCGGAGCTGTGCTAATTAAATTTTAATTAAAAGGACCCATCTATCGATCTACACCTTAATTTATAGCAAATGAAGAAACATACGAGAATAAATAAATCTTTGATAGGAGTTGTATAGGGCTCCACTATAATATAGGTCCGACTTTCCGCAATACACGCTAATGGAGCATCAACATCCTTGTACATTGTTCTAGCCATGTCCGGGTATTCCTTGATCAACTCATATGCGACATCTACAAACGTAAATTACCAAGCAAAAACAATTATAGATAAGTGATATGTGGAATACTTAATATTTAATCGAGGATTGATCATATAACCCGAGATGGATGTGTTTTGTCCTTGTATATTAGTTAAATTATATCTCTTCAATCATAAATTTGATACGTGTCGATTAAAATAAAATGTGGAACAAGGATTTCAAGACTCACTCAAAAGCCCCAGTGATTACATGACTAAGAAGGAACACCATTTATGCCCTCAAATGGACTATGATATCCTTTGTGTTGGGGGATTTAATATTTTGTTTAGAAACCTCAAGCAAATAAAGGAAAGTAGTTTCGTGAGGATAGAAAATAGCTCTATGGATAGGCAGGTATTTCGGCCGTCACCAATGAATAACAAATGTGGATTTTTACGCACCAACAATTTTGTAGCCTTGGTGTTGCTAATCACGCAAAGACGGTGCGGTGTATTTGACCGATTATCGCTATCATAGTTGAAAGTGACTCGCATTTATCTCATTCGTGAGATTTTCAACAAAGTAAATATTGTCACATGTACCAATTGCAAGATGAAGTGCGGTATAACCATTCCCATTGAGTTCAAGAGTGAACGATCTTTATCTTTGTTAAAAATTTCTTGCGCTTTCTCCCATCGACCCCAAGAATAGCTCTATATAGTGGTATGTACTCGCTCGATCTATTGCAATAAAAAATTGATGACTTCATGGGAAATTTGTAAGGAACAAAAGAAGCAACAATAATAATATTAGCATCATACGAAGTTACGCACCTTTGTTGCCGATTGTGCTTATAAGAGGGTGGTTGTAGCAAAGGATCGTAAGTTTTATTTAGCTCTATCCACACATGATTAGCCGTCAAGGCCAACAACAATATGACACCTTCGCTTAGTGAACCAAAATCCATCCTTTGACAAGTGTGTCGACCTTTTCCATTCCCTATACTTTTCTCCATATCGCCTTGTCTGTTTTCATTCTATAATCACCATTCTCTTGCGGATTTTTAAGATTTCCATGAAGGAAACCAAGCATATCATAACATTCCAATAGACATGTCATATGTTCCCTCCACGGAACAAAATTTTTCTTGCTGCATGCCTTGATCGAGAAAAGTCGCATTCACATGAGAAGGGTATGCATATTCTTGTGTCCCTGCTACGTTAAATTAGATCATAATCATGATAAAATAAGTATAAAACTAGAAAATCGTCCGTTTATATATAAAATAATACGAGTAAAAATACAAGAGTAAAGGTGTGTTTAGTTGGTGAGAAATACTCCATTTTTTCAGAAATTTTTTCATTTGAAAATGAAAAAACTGAAAACCCGTTTAGTTACATTTTTTTTCAACCATTTTCAAAAATAGTGAAATTCTCATTTTCTAAATTTAACTAAAAAATTGAAAAGCCCATTTCATCCTTCTCACTTTTTTCTTTCTCATTTATTTTTCAATAAAAAGAGGCGATATCTTTATAACATAAAACATACACCATTCTAACCCTAATCTCCCGTGTCATTCTCCACCGCCCACCGTCACCGACACCGCCCGTCGTTATAACTCTAACTTTTCATTTTTAAAAAAATAAAAAAATATAACTCTAATTAAACGGGTTTTCAAAATTCTCAACTCTTCTTTAGAGAAGAAAAACTAATTCTTCTCAAGGAATTTAGACACGGAAAAACAAGAAAATTTTTCTACAACTAAACGGCACATAAACTTTTTATCTATTTTTCAGAAATATATTTTCACCATACCGTCGTTATAGGTGTTGCAGCTGGAAGTGCTCGACGAAGACATTAGAGTAAAATTGTAATTGATCCAAAAAGATGTTGTAATTAAATGGGTATATAGAATAAGAATGCTGACCATCTAGTTGCCTATATTTTATCACCTTATTAGGCACCGACTAATCAGTTAATTGACTTGCGTATAATAATAATTTTGAAACCCGGTCGACCCGGTCGGGTTAACCGTTGGACCGATTCCGAAAAAAATGAGTAAAAACCCGGTTTTAAAAACGGGTCAACTGCTTAGACCGGTGGGTTTTATGACCGGTCAACCCGGTCTTGAAACCCAACTGGTTTGATTTTATCATTTTTTTAATACAAAACCTCAAAAATAAATTTTAGTTCACTTTAAATCGTGGAGACTTGTTTACCAGTGAACTATTTGAAGTCTAATTATGACTTTACAAGTCAAATATGAAATGAATGATAATTTACAAGCAATGTTTTTACAGTGAGGAACTATTTGTTTACCAATAGATAATGTTTTATAGTGAAATGAATGATAATTTACAAGCAATGTTTTTCCTTGTCCACCTTTGATTTGTTGTTTAAAGCATGAAAAATGGTTCTTTGTTTTTTTCAACAAAGTAGTATTTGGACAATTAGAAATGGATGTTTGGACATATGCATAAAACTGGTCTAACCGGGTTGACCCGCGGTCGAACAGTTGACCCGTGACCCAGTGACCGGTGACTTGGCCGGTCGATCACAAACCCGGTTTCAAAACATTGATAATAATGTGCACGATTAGTTGTTCTTGAACACAAATCATTTAGGGTGTGTTTGATTGGTGCTTAATAAGATGACTAAGCTACCGAATGCTATAACCTTAATCGATCAGACCTTTGATGGAAAAAAATGCCATTGAATGATAAATATTGCACTGAACGATTTATTGAGGTAAAGGTCACTAAGGGATTCAGCGGACTTCACATTTACCCAAATACCTATTCCACGCCTCTCTCCTATTCTAATTTAATATAAAAAGTAATTTAGAGACGATGGAACCGAGAACTACTTATATACCCCCTCCGTCTAATATTTTCTTTTAGTGGTTAGAAATTTATAGTGATCTCATTTTTATTAAACTTCATAATTTTCTCTCACGACAATAATTTTGAGACGGAAGGAGTAATATATTACTCCGTACTTTGTTTTATTTACGCTTCATTTTTATACTATTAAGTTATACTTCTTCTTTGTTAAAAAAAGTTATACTTCTTCATAGTAATATTATCAAGAGTAAACTACACCGTTCGTTCTTATGGTATACGCTGACCATCAAGTTTTTTCCTTGACCAAAAATTGCATCGTTGGTCCTTAACTCCGAATCGTTAGTCATCGTTGGTCCTCACACTAACTGGATGGACTAACGGGCGCTAAGTCAACCCACTCAAGGGTATAATAGTCTTTTAGTCATTTTTTTTGTCTTTATCTCCCTTAACCACAAACAAAATTTATCTTTCTTCCTCCATCTCTTCTCTTTTCCCGTTCTTTCTTCTTCCTCATTTTTCATCCACACAACCATAGTCATCATTATTCATCAAAAAAAATCATTATTCATCACCACAATCATCACATTCTTGCCCCAACATCTTTAAAAAATCAATACAACATTAAATCTTCATAATTTGAAGATCCAATATTCACGGTGTCCACCATGAAAAAAAATCTTAATCAAAAATCAAAGTCGAAACCACGAGTCCACCATAAAAAAAGTTTATAAATAAATTTTAAACAAAATTATAAAGTATCATATGCTCATAAAGAAATTTTAAACACCTCTAACCGAGAAGTCGATAATTCCGTGGAGTCCGAGTATCCAACACCTCTAATCGAGACCACATTATCGAAATTTCTATCCTGTTTCCACGAAATTCCTTGAAGCCAACCAAATCTTATGAAACAATTCGAGATTACCCGAGGGTCATATGATGACCGTTACCTAAATACAATGTTGAGATCCAATGCCAATGTCCATTATTATATCCGAATAACTCCCCGCTTCTTGGTTGCTTTCTTGGATTGTTGATCGGTGAGGTGTTATTGGAAACATCAAGGTGATCGTGTTTTTTGTGATGACGAGTAGTAGGCGGGCGGAGGTGGAGGTGGTGGCGGGGATAGTGGGTCGGTATGAGGTGGAGGTGGTGGTGGGGGCTTTGGGTTTGAGTGTGGGTTGGGAGCATTTTCAATTAAAGTTCATTACCTTGTATAAGTGAATTCAAACTAGTTGATGAGTAACTAGTTGATGCTCTCATTAATAATAATGAAGATAAAACTAGTTTTAAGTGTTGGATTTTTCTAGAAAGAGAAGTAGAAAGGTATGAGAGAAGTAAAATAAAAAGAAGATTGAATAAGATGGGTTTTAAATGGTAGTGGTAAGTAGTAGATCTAAAAGGACCGATATACCCTCACATGGGTATCACGTGTTTACACTTAACGACGCTTAGCCGTAGTCGTTAAGGAGGGACCAACGCCGAGTAACGATTCGGAGTTAAGGACCAACGGTGCAATTTTTTTGGTCAAGGGACTAAACTTGATGGTCAACGATACCATAAGGACGAACGGTGTAGTTTACTCTATTATCAATTAATGTTATTGTTTATGACTGGTATATTTGGCGCAATGGGTCGGAGCTTAATGAGGTTGGCTTAGGTTAAATGGCGCTTTTATTATAAGTCAAGTTGAAATTTATATTTTGTAAACTTGTTTAGCAAATGGTTTAACCTTAAGCTTATTATTGCAAAATTACTAAAAATACATAATTAAATAAGTTTTATATATGTTAGATATTTTGTGGGTAAATAAGTAATTTATTATTTGTTGGGATATGAAAGTGTCAAGATATGAAATAATCAAGATATGAAAGTACCGTAAGTCGCAAAAGCTTGGAAAAGTCAAAGAGTCAAATCTTGCTAAAGACAAAGTCAAAGCATCGCACTATGAAGTCAAAGTCTTGAAAGAACAAAAGAATCTGTTATATTCGTTTATGGAAAGTATTGTAACTCTAGAATATTCTATGTTTAGATTACTTGTCGTACAAGGATACAAATTGTAAACCGACTAGGATATCCTTGAGCCTATAAAAGGACTCCTAGATTGGCATTAGAGGCACGAGTCTATGAGTTTTAGAGTTTACGAATTCACAAGTTATTTAGTGTATTGAGAGAAGTTCGATAATCTTAGAGTTGTTTAGAGTATCCGCATAATAAGCGCACTTAGAGTTTATAATAAAAGTTATTCTTCTTAGCTTTGTTAAGTAAATTCGCAGACTTGATAAAGATTGCTCGGTGTTTCTTTGTTAATAACTTAGGATTTATCCGAGGTTATTAAACCTTAACAAGCTAGTTAAGTTAGTTTGATTAAAGTATATCGATCCAACAAGTGGTATCAAAGCTTGTGTGGAAACTCGACTAGGAAGAAACCCTACTTCAACAATATTCAAGATGTCGATCGAAACTGCTCCACCACCCTCAATCACCTCACTCAATTCCAATAATCAAGAAGGAGAATATGATCTCGGTGCATGAAGATGAGGCAAGATATTGCCATTCGAGCATCATGCTCTATGGAATGTAATTGTGAATGGGAATGAAGTAGTTCCAACCCATTGATATTCTGGACAACCCAAAGCAATCAAGGCGGTCTTACCAAGAAGAACCCTAAGGAATCAAGAAAAGGCACTAAACATTCTCTTATCTCGCCATTCTAGATGGTCGCCTTCTCAAATTTCATGATGCTAAAGATGCTAAGCAGCTCCGGCTGCTCTCAAGACCAGATTTGGAGGAATGAAGCCTCTAAGAAGATGCATGTAAATTTGTCAAGCTATCAGCTTGAAACTTTCACGATGGGTGAAAGAAAGTCTTGATGTCTGATATGACAGTTTCAAAATCTCCTCAACATGTTGGAGTTATACAAGCGTAAGTATCGGTTGAGGATGCTAATTTGAAGTTTCTAATGAGTTTGCCATCTACATGGCATGTGATTGCTACAATGATCGAGGACAACAAGGTTTGATGTCATGGACTTTGATGATCTCTATCATCAATCAAGGTGTATGAGCATGAGATGAGTGGTCAAACAAATTCCAAGTCTCACAAGATAGCTTTTCTATCATCTCGAAGAGAGGCGATTCTCAAAAGTAAAGTCTTCTCCTCAAAGTATCTTGTTTCTCAAGCACTGCATTTACAACCCCTTCATATGCTCGTGCAGCCCCACCACCTACCACTATGCACTCAGATGAAGTTGTGTGCTCTTCTTTGCACAACAAGCCGGTTTACCCGTCACTTATGAAGAAGATCTAGCACAGTTGAAGAAGATGCACTTGAAGAAATTGATATCGTGGCAAGTTGCTATGATTATCGCAAGGATCAAAAAGTATATGAAGAAGACAGTAAAAGCATTGATTTCAAACCAAAACAAAGAATAACTTTTGACAAATCCAAATTGAATACTTCAATTGTCAAAAGCACGGTCACTTTGTAAGGAGTGCAAGTTTGCTAAGTATCAACAAACAGACATCCGAGAAGCCAAAACTTGAGCTCAAAGAAATTCCAACCATCAAACAAAGGCTTTGGTTGCTCGAGAGAAGTTATCGAAGTTGACCGAGTGAAGAGTTTGATGATGAACTAGTGACTTATCGCATGGTAGCGATGGAAGATGTAGTTGAAGAAAAGTGGAAGCATTGGACCTGGAGCACTACTTTTGATGAAGAACACGAACATGCCGCTTTCAATCGATGATGGCTTTGGAGGATTTGATTGAGCAAAGAAAGTGAAGATGATCTGTTCTTCTTGCAATGGTGGCTACTTCACCAACTCGCCTCCTATCTCTCGAGGTATGCTCAAACTGTTATGATTTTTATCAAAAATTACTTAATAGTTATGTGATTGAAAGAGATAATTGTGTTAGGGCTAGGTCTGAGGTAGCTGGTTATCAAATAACCCTAGAATCTATGGAAGCCAAAATTTTAGCACATGAAACTAATGAAGTAGCTTGGGCTGAAAAATATGAACAACAGGATTACCAATTAAAACTAAGTGAATGCAAATTAAACTGTAAAATTTCAAATTGAGAAATTGACTAAAGAAAGAGATGATTTGTTAGCTAAGTTTCTTTGCTTGGGAGAGTGCAGTCCGTCACATGTTACTTATGTTGAAAACAAAGAAGAGCATACATTAGAACCGGCTTAGATTTTGGTATGAACTTTGATAACATAGAAGAAAACCAACCTAGTGATCGGGATGTGGTGATTTTGAGGACATAACCACTAGTGATGATGAACTCATTAACTATGTAGATACAACTAGTAATGAGGGCTCAATAAGTGAACCACCTCCGAGTATAAGAAAGATAATGGTTATCATCTCGTTCCTCATCCCATCGGCATTCATCAACCCTCTAGGCCCGATGTTTTCGTTTTGGTGTAGATAGTCTAGAATATAGGAAGAAGCTTGTAGCTCAATCTAGGTCCGAAAAACCCAAAGAAGTCGTTAAAATAATGTTCAAACTCAAGCAAGACCTTCAAATCACAAGCGGTACCTTCAAATCACAAGCAAGACCTCACCGCAAAACCTTTTCAAAAGCAAGATCGCTAAACCTTTTGGGATAACTTTGGTCAAAACAGTTTCATCATTCACCAAGAAGGCAAAATAATTTTGGGCATAGACATAGAAAAATCACTTTGGACATATGGGTCAAAATTGTGTTTTGTGTGTTATAGTCCTAATCACTTAATCAAAGATTGTGATCGACACTCGTAATATCTAAGCAAGTTTCAAAGAATAGGTCTACCAACCGAAACCGAGAGAGCACAAACCGGTTTGGAATAATTCAAATAGGGTTAATCACAAACTTCACACCGGATCATAGATACCCACATCGAGAAGACCTTTTCAAAACCTTCAAGATCTCACAAGGTACTTTCCAGTATCGCCACCAAAACAAGGTCTCGATCACACTATTTGGAATAGGAATCCTAGGAGATCTCACTATCAACCTAGAAGGTATTACAATTCACATAGGGAATCTAGATCACAGGGAACCACGTGTTAAACCGAATGGGTTAAGAGGAAGGTATCACGAGGATAAACGAAGACTTTCAACAAAAGTGAATCGATGTTTTTGTGATACAAGAAAAAGCTAATAATCTTGTAAAAGAAATTTATGTTGAAAATCATAAAGTTTTAAAATCCACATGCTAAAGATCAAAAGATAATTCGGATCATCATTTGAAAGATAGTGGGAATTACATACTCAAAGAATTTGAGTTTGTAACTCCACAAGGGGAACACAAGTCGTAATGGCTTGGGTTCCTAAAAATCACTAACTCTTTTCTTTGTGTGCAAAGCAACCCGTAAGAGGAGCTTAAAGATCATCTAATTATGGATAGTGGTTGCTATGGAAGCATGACAGAGACAAAGAGATCCGTCGATTTTAGAAATATTAGTGGAGGAAGAGTTGCATTTGGGAATGATCCCAATGGAGGAAAGATTATCGAAAAGGAACTATCAAAGCAGGGCTTATAGACTTTGAGAATGTTAGATATGTGAAGGAGCTTAAGTTCAACTTGTTATCGGCCTCTCAAATTTGTGATAAAAGCATCCCTGTATTATTCAACGACATAGAATGTCTCATCCTTTCCTCCGATTTTAAGCCTGTTGATGATGAATTAGTAGTCCTTAGAATACCAAGGACAAATGATGTGTATAGTTTAGACATGAAGAGTCTACATTCTTTTGGAAGAGCTACATGTTTGGTGGCTAAAGCAACATCCAAGAGGCACATCAATGGCATAGAAGATTGGGCCATGTTAATTTCAAGAATATCAACAAACGGTCAAAGGCAATCTAGTTAGAGGCTTACCTTCAAAGACTTACAAGAATGATCAATCATGCTTGGCATGCAAGAAGGGTAACAAAACAAAGCTTCTTGTAAGAAGCTTGAGGAGAGAACTATTAGAGAACCATTGAGTCGTTACATATGGATTTGTTTGGACTGTCTTTGTGGCAAGTTTAAACAAGAAAAGTCTTGTTTGGTTGTTACGAGATGATTGCAGAGATTCATTGGGTTTCTTTTGGGTTTTAAGGATGATACTTTTGATGCTATTCAGACACTCATAATAGCTCTTGAAACCAATTGAGACTCAAGGTTAGAGGTATTAGATGTGATAATGGGACCAATTCAAGAACAAGCTTATGGATGAATTTTGTGCCAACAAAGGCATAAAAAGGAGTTTAGTATTGCAAGAACACCACTGCAAAATGGTATTGCAGAGAGGAAGAATAGGACTTTGATTAAGCAAAGAAGAACAATGCTAGCGATTCCCATCTACCTATTCAATTATGGGCGTGAAGTTGTAAGTCTGCGTGCTATGTACTTATGAGTCTCGATCACCAAACCACGTATGAAGACACCCTATGAATTGTCGATGGGCAATAAACCCAACATTCGCTTTATGAAGCCTTTTGGATGCCCTCTCACTATTTTAAACACCATTGATAATCATGGAAGTTTGATGGCAAGTCCAAGAAGGATACTTATTGGGTTATTGCACTAACAAGAAAGGCTTTAGAGTATACAACAGAGTTACTAAGAAGATTCAAGATTGTCTTCATGTTGAGTTTTAGAAGATCAAGACAATGAGAAAGGTAAAGGTCCCGATTGGATGTTTGATCTTGAGGTTTTAACTCCTTCAATGAATTATGTACTGTTAGAGAAGAAAATCAACCAGGCACAATAGAGAAGATTTACAATATGTTGTTCATGGAGTTCATATTAGACCGGATGTCGTTCTCGATGAAGATCTTGTAAGTCCAAAACAAATTATCGATGTTCCCAAGCAAAGTCTTGATACTCCAAAACGGCATCGTTGCACCACAATCCTCATTATCTCTTGAGGATCAATCTATTCAAGAGGAACTTAATCGGATGCTTCTTCCGGATGTATTAGCACATTCTTACAATCGATGAACAAAGGAGAGCTTATGAAGAGGCAAAGAAGAAGAACAAGGCTGCAGAGTACTCTCACAAGATTTTGACAAGATGCTTTTGAACAAAGTTGCTTCACCGGTTGATGATTTTAGATGATTTGGATGATCCTACCATGCACGGATTAGAGGAACCGATGATGAGTTTGCAGATGAAGGTATTTTCTCGATTCCAATGAAGATGTTGATTTAACTAACTTGGATGATACGTATGGAGTTCCACAGTCTCCAATCTTAAGGATTCATAAGAATCATCCCATCGATCAAATCATTGGTCCTTCTATACGGAGTGATGACAAGACACAAAGCTAAGAGTTTTACTAAACCTTATAATGCTTTACTTAGCTTTGTCTACAAAGCAGTAATAGACCGAATCATAAGGACCATCACACCGCTTATTTACTTGTTTTATCTCTCAAGAAGAACCCAAGAATATTGCTCAAGCCTTAACTAAAGAAAAGCGGGTTGAAGTTATGCGGGAAGAACTTCTTCAATTTAAACTTCAAGAAGTTTGGGTTTTATGTGATCTTCGAGATGGGAAGAAAGTTATTGGAACCGATGGGTTTTAGAGTCAAAAGAGATGAAAGAGGTAATGTTATCAAGAATAAGGCAAGGTTAGTAGCACAAGGCTGCATAAGAGGAAGGAGTAGATTATGATGAAGTGTTTGCTCTGTCGCATCTAATAGAAGCAATTAGAATATTTCTTGCTTTTGCTTCTTATATGGGATTTCAAGTTTATCAGATGGATGTTAAGAGTGCCTTTTTATATGGCAAGATTACAGAGGAAGTTTATGTCAAGCAACCTCCTGGTTTTGAAGATCCTAAACACCTAAACAAAGTTTACAAGGTGGTTAAGGCTCTTTATGGTCTTCATCAGGCACCTAGAGCCTTGTATGAGAGGCTCTCTACATTATTATTGCAACATGGATACAGAAGGGGAGCTATTGACAAGACTTTGTTTATCAAGAGAGACAAGAAAGATATCATGTTAGTTCAAGTCTATGTTGATGATATCATCTTTGGGGCTACCAAACAGGTCCATGGTTAAGGAGTTTGAGCGGTGATGCGTAAAGAATTTCAAATGAGTTCAATGGGAGAGTTAACTTTCTTTTGGGACTTGAGTTAAGCGATTAAAGGAAGGAATTTTTATCACCAAGACAAGTATGTTCTTGAAATACTTAAGAAGTTCAATTTTATGATATGAAGATTGTTACTACACCTATTAAATCTATCAATTCATTGGGCAAAGATGAAGATGGCCAACTGTTGAAGTCAAGTTATACGATCAATGATTGGCTCTCTTATGTATCTTATCGCATCAAGGCCTCGATATCATGCTTGCGCTTGTTTATGTGCAAGATATCAAGTCTCACCAAAGATCTCTCACATGAATGCAAAGGAAGAGAATCTTCGTTATTTAAAACAACAACCTAAGTTAGGGTTATGGTATCCAAAAGAGTCACCTTTTCACTTAGAAGCTTTTTCGTATAGTGATTATGCAGTGATAATTATGATAGAAGATCCACCACCGGAGGATGCCAATATCTTGGAAAAGGGTTAGTGTCCCGAATGTAAGAAAAAACAATTGCAAGAACATCCTCATCAAGTCTGAATATGTAGTCACGCAAGTTGTGGACAAGTTTTGTGGATGCAAAATCAACTCTTGGACTATGGGTTCAATTTCAAAAATACTCCTATCAATATTGATAATGAGAGTACCATTTGTATTGTGAAGAATCCTGTATCATTCCAAGACCAAGCACATACTGATTAGGCATCACTTTATCGAGATTGCTATGAGCACATGCTCATTAATGTGGTTAAGGTTCACTGAGATGATAATGTAGTGATTTACTCACCAAAGGCTTTGATGTTTCAAGATTCACTCACTTGGTGGTGAGCATTGGCATGATTAACTCTTGAGCTACATTTAAGAGGAGGACTATTCAAAGGTTAGTATAGTCCCGTGTATTGTTTAAGGGAGGATATTTGTGTATACTTAGTTTATACTGAAGAATTTGGAAAAATCTTGTTTTCCGAAAGTACCGCTTGGAAAGTACCGCTTGGAAAGTCTTGCTTGGGAAAGTCACGCGATACGTGGAAAGTCTCGCTTTGTCTTATTAAAATCTTGCTTCAACGGTTATATTGAGGGTAATTAATGCTAACTGTAATTTTATTTTGGGCGTTGATTTTAAAATCTCACCTATAAATAACTACTTTCGATTTTCCTCTTATATTAATACCTTAGCATCGCTTCCATATTTCTCTCATTCTTATTCGATTCCAATTTTATTGTGCTTACATAATCACCAATGGCGAATTTACCTCTGTTTCAAAGCACAATATGGTGGCCAATTTAGACAAGATCAAGATAATGAGGCGTTTCATGATATTATTGATTATCTCACTGGTCGCCAATCGCTTATGCTCTTTTAGTGGAGCCGGATATCATTGAACCTTGGATTCAAGAATTTTGGGCTACTGCAAGGGATAATATGGAGAATGATGAATTTTATATTAGAGCTACAATTGCTGGAAGAACTGTGAAGATTACTGACGCCTCCATTAGAGAAGACTTGTTGTTTAATGATGATGATGGGGCTATTCGTTTTACTAAGGAGTTGATTTGGGAAACTTTTGGACATCTTGGTTATGAAGGGTCTTTAATAGAACAGACTTTTCAGAAACAACTATTTTGTCCTCAATGGAAGTTTTTAATACATGTGTTGTTACATTGTATTAGTGCTAAAAGTACTTGGGGGAGCGATTTGGGTCAAATATAGCATCCGCTATGGTGGGATTGGCTACATATTGTGTTTTTAATTTTTCAAGGTCGATTCTTGATGGCATGCTTTCTCACATCAATCATGGATCCAAATGGTTAATGTATCCTAGGTTTATACAAGTTTTCTTGAACAAACAACTGGCGATGTACCAAGCCTCACCGATTTACTTCGTTATTGTACAACAAGCGCTTAGGAGGTCTCGTTGAAGCAGTCTCTACACACGGGTTTACCACCGTGTGGGGGTAGGATCTGTCTACATTTTACCTCCCCATACCGCCTAGGCGGGATTGGGTTTGTTGTTGTTGTTGTTGTTGTTGTATTGTACAACAAGCAAAGATTTTACTTTTATGGCTAGAAGAAGTGATCTATTGGAGGTCCAGATACGCCATTAACTACTTCTATGATAGAAGTTGTTCAGTTGTTAGAGGCGATGTTGAAGATGTTGCAGACAAGTGAAGGTACTGCACTGCAAGTACCGCATCTCAAGAAGGTACCGCATCTCCACTGTGGTCTTGTTTCCCCAATCATCAAGTTCAAGAAGAAATTGCGGATCACCTTCTCCATCTCCACAACAATATGTTCCTCGCTTCTCAATCGAGGAACATTCATCAATTAAAGGAGATGATTCACATACTATACCCCGAAGAAATGACATTGGACAATTATGTTTTAACAAGGGAGTTGGTTGTTGTAAAGACTACTAAGGCTCAAGCCAAGCGTATAAAGAAATTGAAGTTAAAATTTAGAAGGCTAAAACTTTTGTCCGGCCTTTGGTTAAAGAATTTCAGATCTGGGTCAAATCAAAGAAGAAAGCACAAAAGCGGTCTAAGTCTAGTAAACACCAAAAGGTTCATAAACCATCTTCGTCAACTTGGGAGGAATTTAGAAGTATATGGTTAAAGAGAATGAACACGAAAGTTCTAAAAGTCTCAAGAAAAGATCATTCAAGATCTTGAGGAGCAAGTTCAAGTTCAAAGTATGCGATGATCAAGGTCTTGAACAACAAAGTACTTTCAAGTACCTTTAGACAAGAGGTAATAACTCCAAGAGTGTTAGATTTTGAAGAGGAAGTGGTCCTTCTACAACAGTTATACAAGACGAGGAGGCTATTCTCAAACCTATTCATTCGCAAGTGATGATGAGTTCATTGCTACAATTTTAGGAGATTTATCACAACCAAGAGGTGGAATTACTATTCAAGAAGTACAAGAAGAAGAACAACAAAGAACTTCTCAACTGCAATTGATCCTAAGGATAAAGGAAAGGGTGTTCGGTTGAAACTAAGAAGAAAAGCTAACTTTGGCGTAACTTAGAGAAATTGAAGTTGCTAGGAATGAAGTCAGCGACTAGAAAGTTTCAAGAAGAGTTAAATGCTAAAGATAGAAGCTCAGAAGCTCAAGAAGCTCGAGTAAAGAAGCGACTAAGAAATTACAAGATGAATTAGATGTCGAAGTCACGAACCATTACAATCACCTACTCTGTTAGATATATGTCAAGAAGACATAATTTAGCTAAAGAAAGGAATGCAATGATGGCGATTTGAAAAGCGAGAGGATATAAAGGATTTGTGTTTAACTATGTTGATATGAAAAGACTATATGATGTCAAACCGAGGCTTATAAGAAGGATGTTGCGGGCATCAAAGATTTTAGAGAAGAAGCTACTTGGACCAAGCGAGAAAGGAAGAAGAGTTTAAAAGAAAAGGAAAACTAAAGTTACTGTATGTTCGGTTCTCAAAGAAAGAAAAGTTGAATTAAGATCTAAGACTAAGGATGAACTAAGGAATTATCTCAGTGGTAGATTTTGAATATTCAAAAGAAGATGTCGACATGAAGATGAAGATCATGATTAGTGCTTTTGAAGTTGTGAAATCTAAAGATGGAGATTATATGATTTTCATAAAGAAGATGAAAGCTTCAAAGTTTTCAATAGGCTATGGGACTTATTGCACATTATAGATAGAGTAGATTTATTCTATTTATATCATGTGGTGAAAACTTACTTTGAACATAATCCATTAGAAGGATTGTTTAGTTTTACATGGTGATCTCATAACTGCATGGGAAATCAAGAAGAGAAATCGATGATATTTGGAAGAATCAAGAGAATTGGGAAATTGTTTGTCGGAGATTCTTTGAAGAGTCCGGAGTTCATGTTTTAGAGTGGAAAATGGAACAATGATACACATGTTTGTAGACGTAAGATACCCTCTCACGCTTGAGCTCATGAGAAGAATGCTAGAGCATGGAATGGAAGTAGAAGAGGATAATGAAAGCGCTTGCATGGTTATCAACTTGTTTATCAACCTGGACTACCATTGTCAAGATGATGAATAAACTAGTATGAGACTTAATTGAATAAATTATTTTGATAAATCAAGTACTTTATTCAAAAGTATCACGATCAAACAAGACTTTAATCAAAGCATCGCTTGCGACTTTTAACCGCTAATGATTTTGAAGAAAATTTTGTTAAGTAACAAATATTTTTAAACAAAGGTTGAATAAATGGTTTTGAGATGATATCATCAATAGGTCATCAATCCACCATGGTTACAAAAGGATTGACTAATCCATGAGCAAACGACTCGGTAAAGATATTTCAAACTGCGTTTTAGTTGACAACTTGCTAATAAGTTGTATGGTAATCAACTCACCATATCGCTTATGTGAAGAGTTGGCTAGCCCACAAGAAAATGGCTTGTGGTAAAGGCAATGGAAAAACCATTATTGGTAATTAGTTCACCATTAGATAAAAGAACTAACTAGTCCGTAAGGGTATAACTTTTGGTAAAGACAAATCAAATATGTTGATAGTGATGATTTGCTAAAAATCATATGGTTATCAATGTACCATGGTCTTACACACCAAAACATTTGGCTACTCCGGAGATAATGGCTTTGGTAAAGAGATCTAAATCCATTAAATTTTCAATGATTCACCTCTCAGGAGTTAACACACGGAAGTGATGAGAATAGTATGCAACTTTAATCGAATTCATCGTACAAATTGTCATATGTTGTCAGATTGCTAAAAGATGGAGCTTCTTTGGATCTTGCTATGAAAGAATAATTCAGAGATACTTTGACAAGCACGTATACTCTGAGATACAATCCAAAGATTAAGAAACAATGCTTTTAAAGATGAAGTCATTAAAGATATATTCACAAAGGAATTTGAAGTCAAGCAAGTAGAATTCAAGTTAGGGGAGGATTGTTGGGATATGAAAGTGTCAAGATATAAAAGTCATCAAGATATGAAAGCATCCGTGGTCGCAAAGTCTTGGAAAAGTCAAAGAGTCAAAATCTTCGCTAAAGACAAAGTCAAAGTCTTGCACTATGAAGTCAAAATCTTGAAAGAACAAAAGAACTGTTATATTCGTTTATGGAAAGTATTGTAAGTCTAGAATATTCTATGTTTATACAAAGGATACAAATTGTAAACCGACTAGGATATCCTTGAGCCTATAAAAGGACTCCTAGATTGGCATTAGAGGTACGAGTCTATGAGTTTTGACACATTGTAAATTTTCACAAAATTTAGCGATAATTAGTAATTTATTATTACTAAGCATGAGTCATAAAGTAAATCGATCCATGCATAAGCTTTGCTAAAGTTTTTAACCCTTGATCATTTGAGTAGATAACTAAGCCCACATACAAGCGATAAAGATTTCACCAGCCCTCCATAAGTCTTGCATTCATATCATTTTATGAATATTTCATTTTGTCTTATGATTTAAATTGTAAGGCGAGAGGTTATCTCGTTTTCCCGAGTGATAACTCGCATACAATAAAAATTTCACCACTCTTGCAGTCATATTATTTTATGAATATTTCATTTTGTCTTATGATTTAAATTGTCGAGACACTATGATAAGGGTTTGATAAAACAAATGACAAACAACCGTAAAGAAAAAGATTACAAAAATAATAATATCTCCGATACGTAACCGTAAGATATTACATCTAAAAGTTATCAAACAATGATACTTTAGTCACAATATGACTTCGCGGGACACAAAAATGTTTAACACACTATCACTCAAACAATTACTTTTATAAGACTCAAGTACAAACATACATAGGTATAATGTATAAACATACATTTTATACAATAATTATCCTACCTACATATACTTACAACAAAAGAATGAATAAATATACACAAATAAAAAGAAGTGATAAAATCTCCTTTGTCTCTTTTCCCTCACACACGACAAAACCCACACCCAAAAGCAGAGAAAATCAAGATACCATATCTCCATCTTCTTCCTCTAGACTGCGCATTTACCTAGGCGAATCTCCCAAAGAGAAAACCAACATGTCTAAACCTTCATTTCCTCATCTCTCTTACCATATCTATGAAAGTTCTTGTATCACAAATCCCCTTTTGATACTTTGCGATCCCACGTCACGAATCAGAGAGAAATCAAAACAAAATCGTCAAGGAATCATATCTTTACATATTTAGCTTAAGCCAAAGGTCCAAGGTGTTCTTAACTTTTGGAAGATAGCCGAATTTGGCTTCAAACCAAGACCAAAGAGAAGAAAGTTAACCAAACTCCTCCTCAATCTACTCCTATATCTCTAGTCGGAATTCAAAGACTCCAAACTCAGTTTTCATCAAGTTTTACCAAAAACTAGGGTTTACAAAAGTTAGGGTTTTCAAAAATTGATTTGGGGGTTTTGAAATTGGAGTTATGGAGGAGCTAATTCAAGTCTCATTTGGTCCGAAACCAAGTAGTCATTCTCGTACTCACGCGGCGTCTTCGAGTTGAGGTTATGAGTTTTCCTTGTTGTAATACTCCTTTGTTGTTGTTATGTGGTTTAGTTGATATCTTGTACTAAAATGATGTTATAAAACCTTCACCGTATTTAGTTTCTTAAATTTTCTATGTCGAAAATAAATTGTGTCTTGAATGTGTATTGGGTTTTGTCGAGAGCTTGAAACAAGAAAAAGTAGAAGTGGAGTCTTTGGATATTGTTATGTTGAATCTTGAGTCTTGTCGAAACCACTAAACCGAGAACTAGAAAGATTGTGTTTGCACAAGTGTACCCTTAGTACTAGTAAACAACCTTAGTAACATGAAACTCGTGAAGTCTTTTTGCACAAGAGTCCGTTTGTTTTCTTTTTCTATAACGAGATAAAGGAACAAGATGAAGCATATGAATTAGGTGTGAAGCCTACTAGTAACCCATGTCGATGCTCACATTTTAAGTCGACCCTCATGTCTTTGTAAAGTATATCGAACTTCCATTTCTACCTTGTTTAAACGTGATAAGCATACTAGGATCTCATTTGCTTGTGACTAAATTTTTAGAAGTAAACCTTGTGTCTAAGTTCATATGAACACCTAGGAGAGCTCAAGTCGAATAGGCTTAGTCACTACAATCATGTTGAGTAGTCCATGGTTGTGACGAAATACATAAGGGTGAGCGAGATTGAGATCAAGTTGAAGTAGTACTCGACTTGTACAAGGTTTCATTTACTCTCTTGCTCACTTCCTAGTTTTTTGATAGCTAACCATTGTTGGAACCAACGACTCGAACTAGGATGTTCACGTTAGATATTATAGATAACAAGTGAACTTGACATAAAACACGGAAAAAATTACTTATTCTAAAAGTTGGTTTGATAGTTTGTATGAGTGAACTTGGGCCTAAGCCCTTTTCTCTCTTCCTCGCTATAACCAAAACGTTGGGCCAAGCCCAACCCTTAACACCATGATGTATATTGTTTTGGGCCGCAGCCCATAGACCTTTTCTTTTTACCAAAACAGTGAGTATATCGAGCATGGTAATACCCGAAGAACTTATCGGACAACAAACACTAAACCCGTCTCCATCAATTCTTTCTTTCACCGCATGCATCGTATGCGCCATTCGTGTACACTTGTAGTAATGTGTGAAATAAAATACAAAGGTTGAACATGAACAACTAAGGTGATTCATTTAATAACAGTTACGTCAAAATTAAGCATTTATATGTAAACAAATATACGCCGAGTAAACGTCACGTTTAGAACTTATATGTTAAAGACAAGTTTGATGAATAACTAAAGACCACAATGTCATTTCACTATATATATTAAAATTTAAAGTTTCAATTTAACATAAACATTTTCTAAAGGTAATTAGAAAATGAACCCAATTAGTTACAAACTTTGACAATACCATTTTATGTCAACTTAAATAAGTATATACACATTTATATACTTACTAGTTAAATGTTATAATTATTTTCATATCAAACTTTAGATATTAAAACCATTTTAATGTCAACATGAAAAGTATACATATATTTCGTATACACAAATCATTTTTACAACTTTTACAAACTAAAGTTTAGTTTTAACACAATTAAACTATTTGAGTAAACAATACTTAAAACAATGAACTAAAACATTACCCTCCTTATCTAGGTCGCGTGTCGGTGCCGCTCCACAACAATCACTAATCCCACACTTGGATTGCACATTTGCTAAGGTGAGTTTCATAGCCCCACTTTTACTTGATAAACTGTTTTATACGTTTTGGGGTGAGAATTATGCAAAACCTTTTCATGGACCAAAACTATTACATGATTACTATTACGTGGTTTAGCCTAAGCCCTTATGTCCCTAGAGAATGCCCTTTTTCATGAACCGTCAATTCCCCATTGGGAAACGCGAATGTTATAAATAGATCTATTGAGGTGACTCCTCCGTTCGGTTGGCCATGCTTAGGCCAAGGCGTAGCGTATACCATGTCGGAACCAAGTGTTGAGGACAAAACACTTGCTATGGGCCCCTATATTGTATGACATCTTTTAGCATCTGAAAGCGTCGTAGTATCGGTTGCATGAACTTAGAGCTAACGTAATAGACTTTCATACATATATCATTATATTCGTTGTAATGATTATATGACTTTGCTTATGGTCCAAACTTACTATTTTAACTTAAACCTATGAACTCACTGACTTTTAGTGACCTTTTAACATATTTTCTCGGTGTTTAAGTTGTGAACATGGATGCAAGGCAAGAAGCGGACAAATGGTCGTAGTAGTATTAAAGAAGTGTTTTACACAAAATGATGTTTTACATTGGGACCACTAAAAATTATGGGATGTGCCCATTTATCTAAAACAATATTGTAAGATAATGGTTTAAAATATTTTATGAAGTTAAGCGGAGTATGTATTCCGTTCTTTATTACTTGTGTTATGATCCACCAATCCCGTAGCGCTCCCGAATAACACGTATGCTTCCGCTAAACAAAATTTGGGGTGTTCTGATTGGCATCGAGCCAAGGTTATAGAGAACTAGGTACATATAAACCCTAAACTATAACTACTTTTCACAAAACATCATACTACGACCGCCGATTGCCGCTTGCCTTACTTGCTATTCTACTTAGAATTTATTTAAATAGGATTACATGTTTTATTTCCTATTTACTTATGCACTATTTCATATTCATTATGAGCATATTTTTCCACATACTTACACATATGCACCGTCTTGTCACGGACTATGCCTTCTGACCTTCCTCGCGATGTTCGGAGGACATCCTACTTGCTCACTCACCTACCATCCGTCGACTTGCACACTTAGCCACCGATCCGTATATTCGAGCCACATTAGCGACTCGGCCGGTTATTGCACCTACTCCATCTATACCTACCCTTACCACCACTCCATCGGCTTTGTTGGCAGGGCAAAAACCCGCATGATTGTGAGTACACGGATATCGAGGCGGTATTCATTTGTGCACGCACTAGCTTCTCGAGATGACCCCGCCGCTTACATGGGTCCTTCTTCGATTGAGTCAGCGACACCATCATCCATTGAGTCACCACCTCGTCGAGACTCGGAGATCTCGATTCTACTCGGAGGAAGACCGGAAGAAGATCAGGAAGAGGATCACGAGGAGGAACTACGAGCCTATCTTGATTGAGAGTGTCCTGGACATGTTGCTTTGTCGGCGAGATATGGATATCTTGGGTGCGGAGATCGTCGAGTATTCGAGAGATAGGGCGAGCTCGGGATGGCTCGAGAGGTTGGGCGAGGACATGGATATTGATGCACCATTTGGATTAGGACGGTGCTTTTCTCCACGATCGGGAGGAGAGTAGTGAGGTTGCTTGGAGGATATTGATTGCTTGATCGATTCGGTACCACATATCGCTTGATCAGAGCTACGATCCATCATCACCTTCATTCATACCGTCTGCGGCAGACATGGGCGCCTTGCTCGCGCCACTAGACGACTTGAGACCATTGAGGAAGCTGCACGGTTGAGGCACGTCCGAGCGGACCTATCGGGATCTCCGGATGGTGATCGACCTCTCGAGAGGATATTTATTGATTGGACTCTCATGAGACTCGCTAGGAGTCCATCTTGATCGATTAGAGAGTCGATCCAACACGCTTGCAAGCTTGCGGCGAGCGTGTTGAGGTTTAGACCGAGTTCTTGATGTATTGTTTGAGAGCATGGAGCTCGAGAGACACAGCGGTTCGGTGGGTCTTAGGGTTGAGGCTCGGGTTGAGGGCGTCGAGAGTTGGACAGTGAGCACGAGCCTTGGGCGGAGGTCAAGCCCGGATGCACGGACGACTAGAGGAGCTAAGCGCGTCCGGTGGATTGCTAGAGATCTTGTCGAGAGAAGGATGGCAGAGGACTCTTGGTTTAGAGTCTATGTTAGCATCTCGGATGAGGCGTATCGCGAGTTTGGAGGATACTGTGGCGAGTTGATTGCTACCATTGGCGACTACGTCTGCGGCGTGGACATCTCTAGATATGATTTCGTGATGTATCACACTAAAGCGAACTATAACGATTAGTGTTAGTTATTACTCTTGTACTTGATTGTATTTCGGTTGTATTTCCGTTGTATTTGGTCGTATTTCATCTAGTATCTCATCATGTCTTGTAGGAACCTTGTAACCAAAGTTCTATCTATGTCAAACTTATTTTCCTATCCAATTGTCTCTTCTTTTATAGATTGCTCATATGATCTATCTGCGATATTTACACTATTACTTGGCACTTACCTTGACTAAAGGTTATATATCTTATCACCTTTCCTCTTGCGAAATGCCGCCAAAGCGAAGATCAAAACGTACCAACCACGGTGGAGCTTCCAATGCTCCTATCCCGGTGAGTCACTCATGACCAAAGCTGCAACGTTGCTATTCCAAGCAGTCACACAGCGATCGGTGCTGAAGCCACTACTCCTGCTAGGGCTACTCCAATCCAACCTATCATGAATCAAGCCATGATTGACCAACTAGTCAATGAGCGAGTGAGCGCCGCTTTAGCTGCGACAAACCACTCGTCTACTAATGATGGAACCTGAGAGACCACCACGGCCGCACTTGTACTTATCAAGACTTTCGTAAAACCATATTGGAGGCTTTAGTGGAACAGAAGGGCTGTCGGTCTGACTAGATGGATCGAAAAGCTCGAGACTGTGTTCCGAATCTGCAATTGTGAAGAAGAGTCTAAGGTTAAGTATGCATCATTCACTTTCACGGATGCTGCCTTGACCTGGTGGAACAATTTTCTGAAATCTGCTAGTTTCGATGTTGCCTATGCCATGCCATGGGAGAACTTCAAGGAAATGGTACTTCGAAAGTACTGTCCTCGTAATGAGATTAAGAAACTCGAGCATGAGTTTTGGAACCTCAAGGTTCAAGGCACCAATATGGCTGTTTATAATCAGTGATTTCAAGAACTAGCCTTATTGTGTCTGAAATGGTTCCCCGAGACTCGATTGTTAGAGATACATCGGAGGACTGCCCCAACCTATCAAGGGCAATGTCACCACTTCTAAGGCTGCTGATCTTCATGAAACTATCGAAGTAGCCAACAAACTCATGGACCAAGTGATTGAGGATTCCATGGACAAAGTGGTTGACAATAAGAGGAAATGGGACGACCATTCTCAAAGCTACAACAACAATGTATACCGTGGCAACAACAGTGGAAACAACAACAACAATCAAAGCAAGAGGCAAAATGTTGCTAGAGCTTATGTAGCGGGTGTTGGGGAAAGGAAACCGTACTCAGGGACTGCACCATTGTGCAACCGATGCACACTGCATCACAAAGGCGATGTATACGGTCAAGTCCGTCAGCTGTCGAAAATCGGACACTTAACCGAGGCTGCAGGTCCAAATCATTGGCGGCGGTTCAAACGGCTCCACTCGGGACCCAAAAGCTAATATAACTTGCTTTGGTTGTGGCGAAAGGGCATTATAAGAATGAATGCCGAAAGACCGAGAAACCAAGGCCATGGAGGAAACCAAGGAAACCAGAAATCCGAGGAAGCCATGGGAATGGCGAGATTCGAAATGTTGGACAAACGAGCAATCGGAAATGGAGAAGGAGCTCGTGGGAGAGTCTATCACGATGACCAAAGTGGAAGCTCGGGAAGACCGAATGTTGTGATGGGTGCGTTCCTTATAAATAACCGTTATGCATCCATCTTGTTTGATACGGGGCCGATGGGAGTTTTGTTTCTAATGCATTTAGTCCACTACTCGATATTGCCCCAATTGCATTAGGAAATGCATACAACGTGGAACTAGCTATGATAGCGTAGAAAGGGTAGATACCATCATAAGAGGTTGCACCCTTAACTTTGTTAAACCACCCATTCAATATCGATTTGATACCGGTAGCATTGGGTAGTTTCGATGTCATCGTCGGAATGGATTGGTTAGCAAAATATCATTCTGCCATCATTTGTGATGATAAGCTCGTCCGATTACCTTATGGAGATGAAGTCCTAACAATAGAAGGGGGACGTAGTGCGGAAGAAAGCGTTTCAAGGCGCATGTCATTTCTGTACCAAGGTGTTAAGGTGTATCGAGGAAGGATGTCACATCTTCCTAGCACAAGTCCTTTGGAAAGGACGAAAAAGAAAAGGAAGAAAAGCGTCGGAAGGCGTGCCAATAATAAGGAATTTCTGAAGTCTTTCCGAAGACTTGCGGGACTCCGCCGACCGACGGGTTGAATTCGGATCGATTTAGTGCACGGTGCGCGCCCGATGGCAAGAGCACCTATCGATTAGCTCCAACGGAACTCCGAGTTATCAAACCGGTTGTCGAACTTGCGGAAAAAGGATTCATTAGACCGAGCTCATCACCATGGGGAGCACGGTCTATTCGTCAAGAAGAAGGGCGGAACTTTGGAATGTGCATCGACTATCGTGAGTTGAATAAACTAACCATTAAGAACCGTTACCACTTCCGAGGATCGATGACTTATTCGATCAACTTCAAGGTTCAGCGTTTATTCAAAAATCGACTTAAGGTCCGGATACCATCGACTAAGAGTTCGGGAGGAAGACATTCCCAAAACCGCCTTGAACTCGTTATGGACATTACGAATTCCAAGTCATGCCTTTTGGGCTAACCAACGCACCGTTGTGTTCATGGACCTCATGAACCGAGTGTGTAAACCCTACTGGATAAATTTGTGATCGTATTCATTGGCGATATCCTAATTTATTCCAAGAGTGTGAAAGAACACGAAGAGCATCTTAGGCGATCTTGGAATTATTGAAGAAGGAAGAGGCGTATGCAAAGTTCTCGAAGTGTGAATTACGGATACCGATTGTACAATTCCTAGGTCATGTGATCGGCAATCGGGGTATTCATGTAGATCCCGCTAAGATCGAGTCAATAAAGGTTGGGCGACACCCACAACTCCTCTTGAAATCGCCAATTCTTAGGACTCATTGGATACTACGGAAGATTCATTGAAGGTTTCTCAAAGATTGCCAAATCTTTAACCAAGTTAACCAGAAAAACACCAAGTTTGTTGGGAGAAAAAGAAGAAGAAGCTTTTCAACTCCTTAAAGAAAAGTTGTGTAGTGCACTGTTACGGCCTTACACGAAGGTAGTGAAGACTTTGTTGTTTATTGCGACGCTTCACACAAGGGGCTAGGAGGCGGTGTTAATGCAAAGAGAAGGTGATAGCATATGCCTCTGCATGACTAAAACCCATGAGAAAAACTACAACGCACGACTTGGAGTTAGGATCGGTTGTATTCTTTTCGAATTTGGAGACACTACTTGTATGGCACAAAGTGTGTCGTGTACACCGATCACAAAAGTCTACAACACATTTTGGATAAAAAGAAGCGAACATGAGACAACGCCGATGGTTGGAATTACTCGGTGATTCTGATTGCGAGATTCGTTACCATCCGGGTAAAGCGAATGTAGTTCTTGATGCTCTCGAGTGGAAAAAGCGACCAAAACCTCTTAGAGTCGGATCCTTGGGTATGACAATTAGTTCACCTCTTCCATCCAAAATTCTTGAGGCTCAATTGGAAGCACTCAAAGAAGAGAATCGTCGAATGAGAACCTTTACGGAATGCGGAAAGTGAAAATGGATTCGTAAAAGGTCGGATGGAATTTTGTGTTTCAAAAGCGAAGTTGGATACCACTCTACGGGGGAATTCGCGACATTATTATGCACGAATCCCACAAGTCTAAATACTCCATCCACCCAGGATCCGACAAGATGTACCTTGATCGAAGAAATTGTCTTGGTGGCCGAACATGAAAGCCGACATTGCATCATATATCACCGGTGTTTAACTTGTTCAAGGTTAAAGGCGAACATCGAGACCCTCGGGTCTACTAGTACAACCCGAAATCCCAGTGGAAATGGGAGCGTATAACAATGGACTTTATCACTAAGTTACCTAAAACCTCTAAAGGCTACGACACTATTTGGGTAATAGTTGACCGTCTCACCAAGTCGACACATTTTCTACCGATGAAAGAAAGTGATGGAATGGAAAAACTTGCACAACTATACGAAGGAAATCATCATGCGCCATGGTGTACCAATTTCCATTATCTCGAGACGAGAGATAGCCGTTTCACCTCAAATTTGGAAATCACTTCAAGATGCTTTAGGGTCTAACCTCGACATGAGCACCGCTTATCATCCTCGAGACCGATGGACAAAGCGAGAGAACCATTCAAACAACGGAGGACATGCTAAGAGCATGTGTGATGAACTTTGAAATGGTGGGATAAGCACTTGCCATTAGCGAATTTTCTTACAATAACAACTATCACACAAGTATCAAAGCCGCGCCATATGAAGCACTCTATGGTTGGAAGTGTAGATCACACGTGTCTTTGGGCGAAGTTGGAGAGAGTCAACTTCTTGGTGGGAGTTAATCAAGAAACTACGAGAAGATTGTACAAATCAAAACCGATTGCAAGCGACTCGTGACCGTCAAAAGAGCTACGCGGATAAAGGAGGAAACCACTTGAGTTTCAAGTGGGAGATAAAGTTATGCTCAAAGTTGCGCCATGGAAGGCGTAATCCGTTTCGGAAAGCGTGGAAAGTTAAACCCTCGTTACATTGGACCATTCAAAATTCTCGCAAGAATCGGACCGGTAGCATACCGACTTGAATTACCACAAGAACTCACTCTGTGCTGGCGTGTTTCACGTGTGCAACTTGAAGAAATGTCTTTCGGCGAAACTCTTGCTATTCCTTTGGAAGAAATCCAAGTTGACGAAAGATTGAATTTTGTCGAGGAACCCATTGAAATTATGGATAGAAATCAAGCGGCTTAAGCAAAGCCGCATTCCGATCGTCAAAGTCGTTGGAACTCTCAAAGAGGTCCGAATACCGTGGGGCGTGAAGACCAATTCAGCGCAAATACCACACCTTTTCTCTACTTCAACAAGTAATTCTAGCGAAAACCGAGGCGGTTTTCTCTTCCAAGCGGGGAGGATGTGACACGGTAAATTTTCACAAAATTTAGCGATAATTAGTAATTTATTATTACTAAGCATGAGTCATAAACATGCATAAGCTTTGCCTGATCATTTGAGTAGATAACTCGCATACAATAAAGATTTCACCACTCTTGCATTCATATCATTTTATGAATATTTCATTTTGTCTTATGATTTAAATTGTAAGACGAGAGGTTATCTCGTTTTCCCCAGTGACCGACACTGCACGCGTACCGACACTATGATAAGGGTTTGATAAAACAAATGACAAACAACCGTAAAGAAAAATATTACAAAAATAATAATATCTCCGATACGTAACCGTAAGATATTACATCTAAAAGTTATCAAACAATGATACTTTAGTCACAATATGACTTCGCGGGAAAAAAAAATGTTTAACACACTATCACTCAAACAATAACTTTTATAAGACTCAAGTACAAACATACATAGGTATAATGTATAAACATACATTTTATACAATAATTATCCTACCTACATATACTTACAACAAAAGAATGAATAAATATACACAAATAAAAAGAAGTGATAAAATCTCCTTTGTCTCTTTTCCCTCACACACGACAAAACCCACACCCAAAAGTAGAGAAAATCAAGATACCATATCTCCATCTTCTTCCTCTAGACCTGCGCATTTACCTAGGCCGAATCTCCCAAAGAGATAAACCAACATGTCTAAACCTTCATTTCCTCATCTCTCTTACCATATCTATGAAAGTTCTTGTTTCACAAATCCCTTTTTGATACTACTTTGCGATCCAGCGTCACGAATCAAGAGAGAAATCAAAACAAAATCGTCAAGGAATCATATCTTTACATATTTAGCTTAAGCCAAGGTCCAAGATGTTCTTAACTTTTGGAAGATAGCGAATTTGGCTTCAAACCAAGACCAAAGAGAAGAAAGTTAACCAAACTCCTCCTCAATCTACTCCTATATCTCTAGTCGGATTTCAAAGACTCCAAACTCAGTTTTCATCAAGTTTTACCAAAAACTAGGGTTTACAAAAGTTAGGGTTTTCAAAAATTGATTTGGGGGTTTTGAAATTGGAGGTGTGGAGGAGCTAATTCAAGTCTCATTTGGTCCGAAACCAAGTAGTCATTCTCGTACTCACGGCGTCTTGAGTTGAGGTTATGAGTTTTCCTTGTTGTAATACTCCTTTGTTGTTGTTATGTGGTTTAGTTAATATCTTGTACTAAAATGATGTTATAAAACCTTCACCGTGTTTAGTTTCTTAAATTTTCTATGTCGAAAATAAATTGTCTCTTGAATGTGTATTGGGTTTTGTCGAGAGCTTGAAACAAGAAAAAGTAGAAGTGGAGTCTTTTGATATTGTTATGTTGAATCTTGAGTCTTGTCGAAACCACTAAACCAAGAACTAGAAAGATTGTGTTTGTACAAGTGTACCTTAGTACTAGTAAACAACCTTAGTAACATGAAACTCGTGAAGTCTTTTGCACAAGAGTCCGTTTGTTTTCTTTTCTCTAACGAGATAAAGGAACAAGATGAAGCATATGAATTAGGTGTGAAGCCTACTAGTAACCCATGTCGATGCTCACATTTTAAGTCGACCCTCATGTCTTTGTAAAGTATATCGAACTTCCATTTCTACCTTGTTTAAGCGTGATAAGCATACTAGGATCTCATTTGCTTGTGACTAAAATTTTAGAAGTAAACCTTGTGTCTAAGTTCATATGAGCGCCTAGGAGAGCTCAAGTCGAATAGGCTTAGTCACTACAAACATGTTGAGTAGTCCATGGTTGTGACGAAATGCATAAGGGTGAGCGAGATTGAGATCAAGTTGAAGTAGTACTCGACTTGTACAAGGTTTCATTTACTCTCTTGCTCACTTCCTAGTTTTGTTGATAGCTAACCATTGTTGGAACCAACGACTCGAACTAGGATGTTCACGTTAGACATTATAGATAACAAGTGAACTTGACATAAAACACGGAAAAGTTACTTATTCTAAAAGTTGGTTTGATAGTTTGTATGCAGTGAACTTGGGCCTAAGCCTTTTCTCTCTTCCTCGCTATAACCAAAGCGTTGGGCCAAGCCCAACCCTTAACACCATGATGTATATTGTTTTGGGCATGACCCATAGACCTTTCTTTTACCAAAGCGGTGAGTATATCGAGCATGGTAATACCGAAGAACTTATCGGACAACAAACACTAAACCCGTCTCCATCAATTCTTTCTTTCACTTCGCATGCATCATATTATGCGCCATTCGTGTACACTTGTAGTAATGTAACGAAATAAAATACAAAGGTTGAACATGAACAACTAAGGTGATTCATTTAATAACGATTCGTCAAAATTGAGCATTGATATGTAAACAAATATCGCGAGTAAGCGTCACGTTTAGAACTTATATGTTAAAGACAAGTTTGATGAATAACTAAAGACCACAATGTCATTTCACTATATATATTAAAATTTAAAGTTTCAATTTAACATAAACATTTTCTAAAGGTAATTAGAAAATGAACCCAATTAGTTATAAACTTTGACAATACCATTTTGTGTCAACTTAAATAAGTATATACACATTTATATACTTACTAGTTAAATGTTATAATTATTTTCATATCAAACTTTGGATATTAAAACCATATTAATGTCAACATGAAAAGTATACATATATTTAGTATACACAAATCACTTTTACAACTTTTGCAAACTAAAGTCTAGTTTTAACACAATTAAACTATTTTGAGTAAGCAATACTTAAAACAATGAACTAAAACATTACCCTCCTTATCTAGGTCGCGTGTCGGTGCGCTCACAACAATCACTAATCCCACACTTGGATTGCACATTTGCTAAGGTGAGTTTTCATAGCCCTCTTTTACTTGATAAACTGTTTTATACGTTTTGGGGTGAGAAATATGCAAAACCTTTTTATGGACCAAAACTATTACATGATTACTATTACGTGGTTTAGCCTAAGCCCTTATGTCCCTAGTGAATGCCCTTTTTCATGAACCGTCAATTCCCCATTGGGAAACGCGAATGTTATAAATAGATCTATTGAGGGTGACTCCTCCGTTCGGTTGGCCATGCTTAGGCCAAGGCGAAACGTATACCATGTCGGAACCAAGTGTTGAGGACAAAACACTTGCTATGGGCCCTATATTGTATGACATCTTTTAGCATCTGACTGTCGTAGTATCGGTTGCATGAACTTAGAGCTAACGTAATAGACTTTCATACATATATCATTATATTCGTTGTAATGATTATATGACTTTGCTTATGGTCCAAACTTACTATTTTAACTTAAACCTATGAACTCACCGACTTTTAGTGACCTTTTAACATATTTTCTCGGTGTTTAATTGTGAACATGGATGCAAGGCAAGAAGCGGACAAATGGTCGTAGTAGTATTAAAAAGTGTTTTTACACAAAAATGATGTTTTACATTGGGACCACTAAAAATTATGGGATGTGCCCATTTATCTAAAACAATATTGTAAGATAATGGTTTAAAATATTTTATGAAGTTAAATGGAGTATGTATTCCGTTCTTTATTACTTGTGTTATGATCCACCAATCCGTAATTGTTCTTGCTCCCGAATAACACGTATGCTTCCGCTAAACAAAATTTGGGGTGTTACAGTTGGGAGAATATCGAGTCATTGATGCACTTATCATGATTTATTGAGAGATGAATGTATCGTGTGAGCATGCGGCTATGGATTGACCGCTTCATTACGAACGGTGCAAGCGTCGGGCGTGCACTGCATACAACGATTAGCAATAAAGCGTACAAAGTGTCTTTGACCACTTTAGTTGAATTGAGGTAGGCGGCCCACGGTTCCCAGATTGATCGATTACAAATCTTGCACGTGATCGGTATAATTCGAAGAATTTCCTTGACGAGGGTTTCATGGTTGCTCTAGCTGTTCTCAAACCGGAATGTCTCAAAAAGACAACACGGAGTGAGTGAACCGGTGAGTTAAGTCCAGCGATTGATGAAAAGAGATTTGAAAACAATCGTGTATTGCTCAATATACATTGTTTTGTAATACAACGAAGGTTTTATTGAAAATCAATTATCAATAAAAAAAAACACCTTTTGGTTTGAAAAATTAGTACAAGGTCGATGTCTTTGAAGAAAAGAGTTATTAAGCACAAAGACCGGTTTTCAAAGGTATCCGTCAATCCATAACACGGACGAGATTGATTCAAAGATTGAATCTCCCATTGTTTCATTTAGTTGTCACATGGTTGATCTATTTGATAGATCTCACATGCCACCTACCGAGAGCTTGTTTGATGATGGCTCGAAGGTTTTCCATCTTCATTGTGAATATGTAAACACATCACTCGGATGTTACGGCAATACCACAAGGATAATGCGTAGAACTCAAGATATAATCTCTCTTTTCACATTGTGTGAGACGAGAGAGTCTTCATTGAAAGTGTCCTAATGAGATTTATTGATGATCTCATGGCTCTAGACTCAATATGTGCATATTTGGATCTGTCGGAGACTAGGGAGAGGTCTCCTTCTTCAATATCAACAGTCTCTAAGAGAAAGTCGATAGATAATGTTGGTTCCCGTGAGAATGAAACAAGTCCCTTTTAAGAGGAACTTGAGTGGTTTGGAAGGTTGAAGTGCGGTGCGTCCTTTGGGTCCATGACGTCTTGTCTTCAATACCGATGTTACCATCGGTAGCATATGAATTGAACCGGTTTACGCCCTAAGGTTGAATAAATGGAGGGCTATTTGTTTTCACCCTTTCTCATTCAATTCTTTTAATTCTTCAACCCTTCGGTGCTTACCGAGACTTCATTGCAAGAACCTTGTTGGGTTTGTTCGGTGCTTGCTGCCTCGATCCGCACTCTTCCCAAATCTCACATTTCTCCTTTTATCATCATACCTAAGGACTTCTACACTAACTAGTGGATTGTCCACTGGTAGATCCCTCGATTCAGGCGGATCATGGGAACCAATACCTAACCTTATCATCCTTATATCACCGTACATAAAGTAAAGTTGGTCGGTCTATTTGGTATTGTTCATCGCCATTGGAACCAATTGAAAACCATTTGAAAATCAATCCGGATACTTAAGATGTATTATCAAAGCATTTTGTACCGAATTGTTTTGATATTTTAAACGAGAACTCCCCTCAACATGTGCATCAAATGTTTGAAATCGTTTTGCACGGAGGCAAGAGGAAAAATTAACTTCTTTGATTACCATTTTCTAAAAGATATCAACATCTCATCCACGATCAAATCAAGTAGATAAAGTATTTTGGGGAAGGATGAGGTTTTCATACTATTGCTCCCCACCGATATGTGCCTCAAGGTTTGAAAGGAGTTTTGCACATACTAGAGGAACTGCACATGAGATAAATGATCACGTTTTAAATCATAGGTGTAAGATAGATGCTCCCCTCAACATGTGAATGGAAAATTTGAAATCGTTTGTCACATGCGGGGAGGATAACATGTACATCCTTGTAAAACCATTTACCGAATCCTCGGTTTAAGTCAATTTAAATCACAAATTCTCCCCGATCACAATTATCGAATCATTTGAGATTTGTGATCTCTTATAGATTTAAATTGATTTTGAAAGCTTTGAGGAGAATTGTGACTTGATTATGAAAGCGTTTTAAGCGATAAGGATCGGATTATAAAACTTTAAACTCCATTGATAAAAACATGCATGTATATCTTTTGAAAACAATTGAATGCCAAATAACTTTTTAATTTAATTGAAATCATTCTCCCCTCAATCAATGACATAGGTTGTTGATTGAGAGATAGATATTTTGACAAATAAGTCGAGATGATTATCAAAAATAGAGTCAGAGTTATTTTTCAAAGCGATTAGTTTCAATGAGATAAATGTTTATAGAATCGAGCATGGGATTTTTGAATACATGATAAAGTATGGCTCTGTTCTTTCTTTAAAAAATTCTTGCTGAAATGACAATAAACCATTTTTCTCTTTCTCTCAATATATATATATATATATATATATATATATATATATATATATATATATATATATATATATATATATATATATATTTAAAAAATTCGAACAACATCTAAAGTCCAGGTGTCATTCTTTGATTGACAACATCAAGACCGTAGATATTATCGAATCGAGAGAAACAAGACAAAATGACAATATTTTTGAAGATTTTTCGATTTTTTTTTTTTTTTTCAATTTTTTTTTTTTTTTTTTTTTTTTTATGGATTTTGAAAGTTTTATATTTTCTATTTTGATTTTCGAATAGATATATACGGAGATAGATGAAGATAGGCCTTTACTCCTCGTCTTCCTCCACGAAGGCGTTTGAGTGTTTACGGTTGAAGGCTTTTCATGCCCGATCGTGGAAGAATAAACTCAAAGTGTTCTCTTGGAAGAGCTTTGGTGAAGATGTCGCTAGCGGTATTCGGTCCTCACAAAATAGAGTTCCACTACACCTTTTTCCACTTGTTCCTGATGAAATGATGTCGAATGTCGATATGCTTTGCTCTTGAGTGTTGAACATTGTTGCATGAGAGAGCAATAGCACTTTTATTATCGCAGATGAGAGGGGTTTTGTTGAATTCAAAGCCATAGTCGGATAATTGAGATCTCATCCATAAGATTTGAGCACAAGGATGACATGGCTATGTATTCAACCTCTGTAGAGGAAATAAAGTACTCATTTGCTTCTTTGAAGACCGACTCACAAGCTTATCACCCAAAAGCTGAGCACCTCGGATGTACTTGACGAGTATCTTGACACCTGCATGATCGGCATCTGCATGTCATTAGTGACATACCGGTGTCCTTGGTGCAAAGACCCATATTGATGGTTCCTTGGAGATACCGAAAGACCCTTTTAACAGCTTCAAGGTGCTTTTAGTAGGCTTAGCACGGTATCTAGCACACATGCAAACAACGAAAAGATGTCCGGTCTACTAGCGGTGAGGT